>JARJRE010000635.1:0-29666 GCA_030783385.1 Akanthomyces dipterigenus | reverse complement strand
CCTATCTATCTCTCTATTACTCGTCTCTACTCACTATACCTAGTATACTTACTACTAAGCAGGCTAAGTATACTAATCAAGGTGAGTAGTCACGTAATGCAGCCCCTCTTTCCTAACCAGGCTATTCTTATAGTTGCGTCACTTAACGCTTAGCCGCCACCCATCTAGCCAGGCTGCCTTGCGTTTATAACACTAGTCTATAAATAAGTAGATACTTACTACTATCTATAATACTACCTTTCCTGTCCTTATCTTTATTAATAAGGTCTAGGTTAAAGAAACTAATATCTTATTTCCTAAGTCCCTTTAATATATAACCTATACTAGCTAGAGTTACCTTATAGGCCTTATAGAGGGTCTAGCTAACTACTTAAGATACTATCTTACTAACTAGATAGGTAAAGTTAGTACTATATAGGCTAAGGTCTAGGAAGGTTTATATAGTCTTATAGGCCTTATAGGTTAATAGACCACCCTAGCTCCTAAATAAGTATAGGTCTATTACTTATACTAGAAATAGTAATAGAGATTATTTAAAGGGTTTATAGATAGGACTTAAACTATAAGGGGGGCGGGAGTCTTAGTTAGAGTCTAGAGGGCTAATATAAGAAGATATATAGCCTAATCTTATAGATAGTATAGTAGAAGGTATAGAGTTATATACACTAGAGGAAGGTATCTTATCCTAGCTATATAGGGTTAGGTTTAGTTTAGTAGGCTACTAAGAGGGGTTCTTATAAATAAGTCACTTAGCTAGTTTAGTAGCCTAGCTAGTAGTTAAGTAGCTCTTAACCTATATACGCTAAGAATATAAGAATACTATAAGGTCTAGGATAGACTTAGGGGTATCCTATTAGTCTATATTATACTACTAATAGGCTAGGAGGCTAGTTAGGAAGTTAATTTTACCCTTATTAAGTATAGAGAGCGCTAGGAGTATATCTTAATCCTCTAAGTAGGCTAGTAAGTATATATCCTATAGGACCTAAAGTAATTACTCTAGTAAGGCTTAACTAGTAGGTTATATTATAGTTAGTAGTATAGTAGAATAATTAGTAGTATCTATCTATAATAGTGTACTAAGAAGGTATATAGTTTAGTGGGCTAAGCCCTAGTGTCTAAGATAATAAAACCGAGATAATAAAATAATCCGCGCCTAAGGGTCATAGGATTGAACAAAATAATTGCTACTAATTTATAGAGTGTGCGAAGATGATGCTTTATTCTTATGACTAGCTGACGTGTGGGCCCCCTAGAGGGACCCAGTCACGTGACACCCTCTCTCGGCTCGTGGCCGCTTAGTTTCGGAAGTCGTGCATGTAGGAGCAGAGGTCCTGGCACGCGCCTAGCCAGGCGGCTAGAAATTAATCAAAATAATCCACAGACTTCTTATGATGCAAGAGATATATGCGTAGGATTTGACAATTTGATTCCTCTATTTACAGGTCTGCCAACATTATTGCTCTCGTCCTCTTGGAGGCTGATACGTCACTGTATCACTACAATGGAGACGCCCCTGAAGGGTGCAGCAATACATTTCCGTCAGCCACTGATGCGTGCACCAGCCACAGCAAGGATACAGCACCGCCTCCAAGCGTTCAATCCTTTGACAAAGGAAGATGGGCAAAACCCGCCTAACCGCCACGCGCAATCTTTTGCAGTTGGGCGTACGCGCCGTTGAAAATTTGCGAATCGCCGCCGTACGCATACTTGTCGCTGTTCTGCCAGAAGGTCTGGAACGGCCAGCCGTTGGGGATCTCGCCCACGCTGCTCGAGTATCGGGCCAGGCTTAGGGGGCACTTTTGGCCAAATGCAGGGCTGTTGCCCGTGCACGTCTTCCACCAGTCGGTCGTCGTGTAGATGATGGGGTACTGCGTCGTCTTGGACTTGTAGTGCTCGACAAAGTCGCTGATCCAGTTGACCATGGCACTCTGCGAGAGGCCGTAGCAGGTGGCACCGTACGGGTTGTACTCGATGTCCAGCATGCCCTTGCTAGGTCAGACAAGCACTAACATGGTGGTCAGGTCACTGGCAGCGACAGGACTTACCGGCAGAGTGATGCCATCGCCGCTCCAGCCACCGCCGTGGGCGAGGAAGTAGTCGGCCTGGGCGGCGCCAGAGGAACGGTCGGGCAGCGCAAAGTGGTAGCCGCCGCGGATGAAGCCCGCCTTGGTGGCACCGGGATACTGCGAGCCGAAGCTGGACGAGATGTAGCCAGTTCCCTCGGTGGCCTGTCTTGTTAGCATCGTCGGTGATGGGAATCATCCGCTGCAGCATACCTTGATCATGACAAAGCGAGCGCCGCTGCTGTAGGCCGCACCCCAGTTGACGGTGGGCTGATAGCCAGAGACATCGAAACCCTGCACCGTGGCAGAAGCGACAGAGGCAAGGCCGGCAATGCCGGCGACAATGGATGGGAATGACTTCATTTTGGTTGCTGTTGCGATGCAGTCTCTTCCCAAAGCAGACAGGGTGCTGCTGCTGTATTTATACTTGCAGCTTCGGCACTCTCCGCTCAATCTCAGAGACCGGTTGGTCCTGAATGTAACCCTCAGCATCACTTATCGTCTTGATTCCGCCGTACCCCTGCGCCTCGATCCAAGTCCTGACCGACCGTGGGGAACCCCAACATCCGCCCAGACTGCAAGTGCCGCCGGCATCTATCTTGTCCTCTCAGAGCCGGACCGGAAACGTGCTGCCATCGGTTCAACCATAGGCTACAATTGGTTGGACAGTACCGCTACGGGAATCGCGGCTGAAAATGATGGTGGGCCCGTGAACGAGCAGAGCGAGCATTGCGACACACCTCATCTTTGCTCCGCTGTAGTTTCCGCCGCAGTTTCCGGCTGTAAATGCCAAGAACACTCAATTTGTGCTGATGCAGTTACTGTCAGTGACGCTGTCAGCTTCACTTTCAAAATGCTGGCTGCGAAGCACTGCACAGACCGACTGCTGATGAACGGGAAACGGTCAGACTATTACCTCGCTAATCACCAGTCCAATCTGAACCCCAAGAACAACTCCCCGCCGCGGCGCAATACTTCCCAGCAGAGCGGGCAGATCGTCTTGCTAGCGTCGATGTAGCCATGTCCCCTTCTCTGCCCACGGTCCCTTGGCAGAAATGAGATTCTTGGTCAGCGCTCCCATGGCAGCGCAGTGTTCTGAAAAAAAAACGAGAGCTGAAAATGTGCGCGAGAGATTTCTTCTGCAGCTTTGCCAAGCGAGACTCAAACCACCTAGGCATTCTCCTTCAGCTCTGCGAGCTAATGTCGTGGGTGAGATTTCCGGTCCGCCTGTTTCTCACTAGCTCGTCCTCGCCATCGTTGCCTCTATTTCGTCGAGATGTCTGACACGGTGGCGGCGCCTCGTTGTCGTTGTCACCTACCTCTTCTAGGCACGCACGACGGTCCTCGGGGGGACGATAACATGCCACCAGACACCACGGCATTCGCTGTTAGTGCCCCTGCGCTGAAGGTGCCGATCCCCTCGCTAGCGCCTCGCCTCCATGGAATCCGGCCCTGCGGAGCTTGCCGGTAGGTGCTGGGGCGATGCTCAAAATGGAAATACACACCGCGCTTGCACTCGCGAAAGCGCGGGATCAGACATATATATGCGATGCGATCCTGTCGACAAACATGCATCTATGGCTGTCGAAACATGACTCAGCAACGCGTGGTGCGTTTCCGGGCCGTTGGCAGCGGAACACGGCGCGGGCAGGCTCCCCAAATTTGACGAGGGCTCCAGCAGTCGTCGGTAATAAAACACGGCTGCAATCACTGCGCGCTTCATTCTATTCGCCCAGCAGTTCCTTGGAGAGCTATGCATGCACAAGCTTGTATGGTGTTGAATGATTTCTCATAATTTCAACCGAGGAAAAAGTCATACTTGAGAGACAATGATATATCTCGTCAGCCATGCCATTTCAGGGCGGCATCCACAAGTTTCCATGTGTGGTCTGCAATCTTGCCAATCCGCTCCTCTGAAGGACAGGCTTGTTTTCAACCACCCTCCCCTTATTGTCAATGCAACTCCAGAAAGCTCTCTCCTCATCATCCCCGGTGGGCTTCGACACCCGTTCGATACCGCTCAGCAGGTACTCCGTACACGTAGCAGGCGACACGGTAGCAAGAGGAGCATCTTGGCGAGGGAACCGATATACCACGGCATCTCTCTCATAAGACCCGTGTTGACGCCGCCGGGCCAAGCGTGGATAAAGTGCCGCTGGGCGTTGGCGTCGGGGCTGGCGCCTTGCTGCTCTGCCCTATCCGGTTTTTGGATGCAAAGTACCTGATCATGGCGTCCATCCTTGTCATGCAGTGATTGGAGGCCGTGCTGAGGCTGAAGTGCGCCTTGAGATCCAGGTCACCCCAATGGACCTTGTCTGGGTTCCCGAACTTGCTGTCGTAGACGATGACGACCACTGCGTCCGCCTTGAGGGCCGGTAAGAGCTTGCGTATGAGCAGTTGCTTGCCGTAGTAGCGTTGATGCACAAATACAGCGACAGCGACTCTGCGCCAGCTGCAGATATCATGGTGACGCTGGCAGACTACTCAAGGCCAAACAAGTAGCGGATGCATCCTGTCTGTGACAACGTAGCCACATCTTCTTTTTGCCCCTTCAGGCTTGTGCCGCTCGCTTGGACATGTCATGCAGGGTGCATGCAGAGAGCCGCCAGGCTGCAGCAGGAGCGGGTGTCTCATCAGCCTGCAGTAGTCAGTCGTAGCCTTGCCTACACATCGCTGGAGACAGTTATTCCCGGTCTAGTAGACTCGACAAGCCAACGACTTGCAGACCAAGGTTCCGCCATGGCCGAGTCTTTTTTCTGGTTTACACCCGGACAAGGCTGATCAGCAACTCGCCAGGCGGCAGGCAACGGGAACGGCCATCAGCGCGCAGAGGCGCACCCGCATGCTGCGCATATGATTGCTGCCAAGCGGCACTTCATGTACCGACTGCAAACCTTGGCCCCGCACGAGGAAAGCATCAACAGTCCTCAAACGGCGTGGGCTACAGCGGCTCATTGGTGTGGTTCGTCTGCGCAGCGCCGACTTGACCGGGTGAAGACTGCCAAGCCCGCCACAGATCGCACGAGATTGAGCCCCCCGTCTGCGGATCTACCGTTTTACTTTGTCGTCTCAAAGTTGCCGACGACAGCCTGCAAAACCGCGACTCTGCTCCTCTCTTTTCTCTCTACAAAAGATGATGGTACGTACGGCGTCATCATGGAAGATGGCCACAACTCTGTTGTCCAATGTAACCGCTGGCCGCAGTCAGCGGACACAGCTCCGGTCACGCTGGAGATAGCCTTTCTCAACCACGGCTGTTTATACGTGAGACATGCAGCAAACGAGTTGGCCAACTAGTCTCAGCCAACCGCAGCCTAGAGTAAGCTTTCCAGCAGGGTTGCGGCACGTTCCAGCGGCGCCGATCCACTAGGCGAAGCGATCCCGACCAAGTCCGCACGGCAATGCGGCACATGGTGAATGCGCCACAGAGAGAGAAGAGCTGAAAGCCAGTAATTCGCGAAAGCATGCGGAGGACCTTGGAAACAGGTGCTACTCCAGGTTGATTTCGAGTGGTGTTGCTACCTCAGCCATAGCAGTAACCAGGTGAATTTCTGCTTGAAGCTTGTAAAACAGACCCTTGTTAGCCCACACTTTAGCAGGAGCTGACGTCAGTGTTGGCACTGATTCCAGTATCTCGCAGTGATTGTCGACAACGTGGAGAGGTGTGTGGTGCGCGACTGGACGATATAGAGTTTTGCGATAGCCAGTCATATGCAGCTGCGATGCGACTTTGGGCATTCTTTTGGCCAGCGATCAACCACTAGTTTGCGTCATCCCTCATCCGAGGACCTCATTGCCAGCGCATACGGATACAGCCGTTACGTTGCTTATTCCATCCATCAAGCTTCAAGAGCTGTATAAGAACGACGTCCACCATCTGTCATTCAATGCTTGATCCTCTATACTATTCAACTATCTACACAGCCCAACAACCCAACACCAAGATAGAAACCATGGACGCATATTTCCAGACGCAGGCCAAGTTTCAGGCTGCCCACGGCCTGACCAAGGTCCGCGCCAAGCCCAATCAAAACTACAAGCGCCACGGCACCAAGTCATACGTCTACCTGCTGAACCGATTCGGCTTCGAGCCGACCAAGCCGGGCCCGTACCGCCGCATCAGCACGCTGCAGCAACGCGGCCTCGCGCACTCCCACGTCGCCGTCGGCGGCCGCGCGAGCATCACATCGCGCCTGGCCAAGACGGTGGATGCCGATGGCAAGCAGACGGGCGAGGTCACGGCCGAGGACCAGCAGAACGACTCTGAGTACCTGTGCGAGGTCTCCATTGGCACGCTCCCGCAAAAGGTGCTTCTCGACTTTGACACGGGTTCTTCAGATCTTTGGGTACGTCTCCTCTGCACGATGACAGTTTAATCCTGGGAGGATTTGGACAGAAACAAGGAAAAAGAAAAAAACTGACCAATGTAGGTTTTCTCCACGGAGCTGGACCAAGCCACCCAAAAGGGCCACACCGTCTTTGACCCGTCCAAGTCGTCCACCTTTACGAAGCTGCCCGACCAGACGTGGCAGATTTCCTACGGCGACGGCAGCTCCGCGTCGGGCGACTGCGGCCGCGACATCGTCGTCATCGGCGGGCTGAGCATCGAGAACCAGACCATCGAGCTGGCATCCAAGCTCGCCGACCAGTTCGCCCAGGGCACCGGCGACGGCCTGCTGGGCCTGGCGTTCCCCGCCATCAACACGGTCAAGGAGGGCGGCCGGCCGGCGCCCGCGCAGACGCCCGTCGCCAACATGATGACGCAGGGCGACATCCCCAAGCAGTCACAGCTCTTCACCTCGGCCTTTCACAGCGAGCGCGACGCCAATGCGCCCGAGTCCTTTTACACGTTTGGCTACATTGACAAGGACCTCGTCGCGGCGTCCGGGGCCGAGATTGCCTGGACGGCGATTGACCCGTCCCAGGGCTTCTGGATGTTTCCCTCGGCGCGCGCCTCCGTCGCGGGCCGGGCGCTGACGCTCAGCGGCAACACGGCCATTGCCGACACGGGCACCACGCTCGCGCTCGTGTCGGACGAGGTCTGCGACGCGCTCTACGCGGCCATCCCGGGCGCCCGGTACGACGCGCGGCAGCAGGGCTACGTGTTTCCGCTGACGACCAGGCCCGAGGACCTGCCCGAGTTCAAGGTTGCGGTCGGCGATGCCTTGTTTGTCATCCAGGCCGAGGATCTGGCCTTTGCGCAGGCCGACGACGACAACTGGTACGGCGGCGTGCAGTCGCGCGGCAACAACCCGTTTGATATTCTGGGCGATGCGTTTCTCAAATCCGTCTACGCAGTATGTTTTACTACTCAAACAAAATATGCATTGTATTTTCTCTGCGCACGTTGCTAACTTGGGAAAACAGATCTGGGACCAGGGGAACCAGCGCTTCGGTGCTGTTCCCAAGATTGAAAAGACACAGAACTTGACTCCTCCCAAGGCTGCCCAGTAGACTACGAGCTTACAATATGTTTATGACTTTATGACAGAATTTTCGAGATCTTTCGTGTTCCATATGGTTGGATGTAGCTTGTCTGCGTTGATGACTAGAGACCACTGTAGCTCCCACCAGGACGCCCAGGAGCTACATCTGATGCAGTGATTATTTTTCGAATTTTTTTTGGTCATTGTTCGCTGTGTCTCGCTAGATACCGTCTGTTGCCCCGTCGCAGCTAAGCTCCCCCAAACCTGACCGATATGCTTCCCGAGCCTGTGCCCACATCCGTGTGGTGCTCCGGCGTGCCCTTGACGCCCGTCACGCGATGGTTCGTCTTGTCCGTCTCCACGCCCTCTCCCGTGACCGAGATGCTCCCCGAGTTGCTGTGTGCCTCCACGGTGCCCTCCCACTCACCCGGGTAGGCGATCCGGACGCTGCCGCTATTGTTCTTGTGCTTGCAGACAAAGCCCGTCTCATCTGCTTTTTCGCCCGCGCCGCCCTCTGCCTTGTCCTGTGGCGGAGCAGCCACGACGGTAATGTTTTGCGTGCCGCTGGTGCTCGTCGTCGCAAAGTCGGACCGGCGGTCGCGGCTGTGGTCGGTGAGGAGCGCGGTGATGTGCTGCGAGCCGCTGCTGGACGTGATGGTCGTGGATCTCGTCAGGCCGAGGACGGCGCGGACGGTGCCCGAGTTGGTCTGGATGGAGACGGTGCTGTCGCGGCTGGGAAAGTGCACGCGCGAGCTGGCGGCGTCGAGCTTGTCATTGATGCTGAGGGTGCCCGAGTTGGACTTGATGCCCACCTTGCTCTGGTGAGACGGCTTGTCAAATATGGGCAGGAGAGTGAGGCTGGCGGATCCAGAAGTGGTGACGATGTCGAGGACGTCTTCCGAGGGGAAAAGACCGCTGATGCCGCCGCTGCTGCTGGCGAGGAATAGCTCCCGCGCCGGGACAAAGTCGGTGTCGGCTGGGGAGAGATGAGTGCGGCGGCCCGGGACGCTGGGCATTTCCATGTCCGACTTGATGTCGTAGTCGGCCGTGGAGACTTGCAGCTGGTCTAGGCCAGCGTCCTTTGGCCATCGCAGGTAGATCTGGACGGGCTCTGCGCTGGTCGTGTGGATGACAATGGACTGCGACTTGTCGGCCACTTCATTCGTGACTTGATGGAAGTGCTGTTGGTCGGCGCAGACCTCGAGGACAGCGGGCGCGCCAGCGGGCACTTGCTCAATGTGAAGGGTGCCTGAGCGGAAACCGCTCGTCAAGGATTGCAGGGTGCCGAAGAGGCCGCTTCGCTTTTGTCTTTGCTGGATGTGTAGCGAGCGGTCGCGACCGAGACTTAGAGGGAGAGAGATGAGTATTTCCATGATGACTGTGAGTGAGATATTCCTTTCGGCTCGATTTTATGTAACCTGTAGAGATGGAAATAGCTTTATAAGAGGATAACGCACGGGATTGCGTGGCTCCGCGTAAGCAAATCGCCAGCTGAATGCGCTACGTAGCCTCGTCTGCCCCCAACCCGGCCACGCTCGTGCTAGTTACACTAGAATCAGCAAAATAGTGGTAATGCCACCTCTTCGTTCTCAGTAGGCCGTTCAATTGGCCTTTACCTGCCCACGATGACAGGCGTATTACGCGTAGGGTTAAGACGGTTTAAGGAGTTCTCATCATATGTGCGTATTAACATCATCCGCCCACTGATCAGACCTACCCTATATTGGTCGCCTTCCACGTCAAACATGGTTTTTCATTACTCGCAAGTAAAATATTCATTTAGTACCTCTCTGACAGCCCATTTTAGCCTTTTTAATTTTTGTTCATAACTGTCTTTTCATTTTTCTTTACATAATCTGAACATTGCTGGCGAAATAAAATTCGATAACTTCGAAAGGGATGCTGATATGTTTCACTCGTCTGCCGCATTGTAAAGTAATCGATTGACCGTGTCGCCCTGTAAGCCAGTAATCACATCCTTTGTTGCCAAATCCAAGATTCTGTCCCTGAGAACAGAAGCAGAGGTTATGTTCTCTGCAGCAACCAGAGATAGAGCTACCCCAGCCACATGAGGGGCCGCAAGCGAGGTTCCCGATCGAACTCTCGTCTTGTTTGTAGATCCTACATCGGTTGACCTGATATTCTCGCCCGGAGCAAAGATGTCAATCCGGGGGCCATAGTTCGAGAAGGACGACATGCTCCATTGTTCATTTACGGAGCCAACAACCAGAGCCTTGGTTGATAACCCTTGATCAGTGTGGCTGCTGCTCTCATTGACCGGCATACCGTCATTTCCAGCAGCGACAATAGTGAGAACATTATAGAATTGAAAGATCGCATCTATAGCGAGAGCGAGCGCAAATCTTGGCGGTACGACGTCTTGACTTGGCACGTTTGGAAATCCTGCTTCTGATTAGCATCCAAAGTTACCTGCAAAAAAAAGTGTAACAGTTACCCAAGGATAGATTGATGACAGATCGGCCGGCGCGGCCCTTCTGCTGGATGTCGTCGACAATCCACCCGAACGCGTCCAAAAGATTCGATAACATGTTACACTGAACAGCTATAATCGTCGTGTTCTTGGCTACCCCGTAGGTCTTGGAGCCAATTACGCCGGAAACAAGGGCTCCATGGCGACTTTGAAGGACCGCGGGATAGCCCTTAGAGTCAGCACTGAAGCCCAGCGTAGCACGACCACCAAACTCCACATGATCGGCATTAATGCCCGTATCGAGAACATATGCAAAAGTACCCGTGCCGGCGCTCTCGTGGTACCGGTATGGTTTTATACCAGATGTTCGACTCGAAATGGCGCTTAAAGACCATGGAGGATTATCCTGCGCTGTAAGTGCCAATGAGACCAGCTGTACATCAGGCTCGACAGCTAGAACCCGCAGGCGGCAGCGTGTAAGCAAGTAAAGGTTCAAGGGGCATAGTGATTCTCCGCTGACCTCTGGGCTAGCCAAGATTTTGCTGACAATAGCACCATCGAAGGACCCGACGTAGCAGTGGAAGTTCCCCATCTTATAGACCTTTTCAATGCCTGGCAACCCGAGAGATTGGCATCCAGAACTTTCGGTATGAACGTCTCGCACCCATTCCAGGTGTGTCTGTATATCATTATCCGGGATGTCATTTCGGAGAGTGATGATATAGCTATCACTCGTAGTCGAGCGGGCGTGGTTCGCAGTGCAACTTGAAGCAAAACTTGCCGTACCCAATTGGAATACGGCAAACATCGCAATAAGAGTCTTTGAAATGGCCATTTTGTGTTGACTGTAAATTTTGTTATTCAATCGACTTGAGAGGGACAAGTCGCCTCCAAGTATTAGAGCCGTGATGGGACGTCGACCAGTATATATAGATATAGTTTCACTATATGTACAGATTGCTGTCATAATCTACACGGAGTACAGGTCAGGCAAGATATTCCGCGTTTGTTGCTCAGCAATAACACGCATCTTTGTGCTCAAAATACACGTGCACATAATCCATCTGTTGCGCTGCGCTGTGTATCGCCGGGCTTGACTCGAGAGTTCAGGGGCTCATCCCACGGGTGCGCAACACGCAATTCCCTAAGCATGAACTGAGTCCCGCTCGTACCTGAATTGGGAGCAGCCTGAAGCAAACATCTTCCGTCAAGTATCTCGGACCAAAAGGGCGAGACTCGCGGGCTCCGCGGCATGCTGTGATCAGGGAGCACGACAATGCCGACTGTTGATCTGGGCGTAGTCTGCCCGGTCTACGCAAGCCCACCTGAGCTGCCATCAAAGACTTGATGTTTTATAAGTCTCCCAATGTTACTATTCCGACGGGATAGCTGCTCCGCGTGGCCCTGCTGCGCCATGGCGTGTCAGACACGACGCAGCCTACACACGGCAGGCGTAGACAAAATCCCATCCAATATCTCTGTAGTATAACTTCGTGACATGGTCTCGATTCATGAGTTATTGATACTAAAAAAATAGTGCCAGGCTACCTACTTGGTCTGGTGTGATTTGATAGCCTTTGGCTGGTACTAGAATTCGACGGACTCGCTTCTATTATCCCAGTCGAGGAAAGATTCTCCAATGCCGTCGGATCATTCATACCAAATCATGTAGAAATACACTGTAACAAGACATGGCGTAAGCCTCTTCTGCATAGAAAAACACCGTGCTGGCTCAACGTATCGACGATTGTTGGTGATTGACCGCTGGTATATCATACTATGACAACTCACAAAGATTCAGACATGTCTGACATTTGAAACTCATCGGGAGGATTGAAGAACTGAATTTGACCAGGTACGCGTTAACTTGGCCAACCCGAAGAAAAGCATTAGCGACCTCTAGCATCCGAGGAAGATCAGCATAACAGGCTTTCCTCAATCTGCCACTTTTATATCTTGTTCACACGACCTGCTTCTTGCTGCCACACCCAAGGCTAGCACTGTGCTTTAATATGGACTCGAGACGAGGTTTTTCTTTGTCATTGCTCCGAAGTAGTAAAGCTAGATCTCCCTTTCCGATGACGAAGCTTGCAGTTAATCCGGCCACCACTCAAGACACAGTTGGGCGGCGTCGGCTCTGAGAGTCAAAAAACAGAAGCTCTATTAGGAGCGCTGAATATACTGGAAAAGACATACTGCAGAACACCACTGACCAGCTACGTGTAAGCTCAACTGGATTAAGCATTGCGCCATGAGTCGCGAGTGAAGGCTTGATCCGAAATTCCAAGTTATATTCGCATGCCTCGGCTCAGCGGAAACTACCGAGCATCATGGGGAGCCAGTATTTCCTACATCAACTGGAGGTTCGCGTCCGCCGCAGGGAGAACTACCTATAGATAACACATCTACTATTGACACTCACCGCCTTTACCCCTTTGGCTCCACTCGGGCGTGTGTGATGGAGGGTTGCACACACGATAAACTAGGTGCTCGAGCATCATATCATTTGGCTGTTGATTTATTACCATCGCACTTATTAGCCGTCGTTGCCTGGTCGGCTATGCAAAAATTTTCAAGGCTGATGAGTTAATCTAGGGCCTTGAATATGTTACTTGGGTATCCGTACAGACTTCCAAAAGCATTCGCTTAATAATACGACATTGGTTCATCGTATGCATCACGCGCTTTTATCTTCCTAGCAGGGGCGTCGGCCGTTGCGGCAGTTCTGCAAGGACAAGCACTTGAAACTTTTCGAGACTTCTATAGTGGCGGGCCTGCGCTTGTCAAAAGTCCCTCTGCTGGCAACACTCTTTTTTTTTTTCTTTTCGCGAAAAATCCTCCACTATCTAGCGGGCTTTTGGTGCCGATATCCTTTTGAATCGGCATCGCGGATGGCCGTTTCATGTATGGCATTATCTGAGGATGAGACAGTTTGAAGGCATCGGAGACGAAAGTCATGCGCTGCCGTGTAAAAGCCATGTTCGAATTTGGGCAATGGCCAATTCTCATGTGCAAGAATCAGCCTATCAATAACAGCACCCGCTCAGAAAATTACCGCTTTTGGTTGTCAGTCAGGCGGATAGCATCTGGGCTTTCCGTTCGTCTTAGCTTTCGTCGATCATTTGAAGCGGGGCATTTAGGCAGACGAGCAGTGCTTGGCATGACTGAGTCGTTGGCCAGTTATCGCGCATTTATCATCGCGTGCTTGCCGGCCGGAACAGTTTATGCGGGTGTGACTAGTTGCCAGCCGGGTTAGTTTATGCGTGTGTAGAGTGGCCAACGGGTCATCGCGCCCATTGTCAAGCAAATGTGAAGCCTAGCAGGTCTTGAATCAAAAGTGGTAGCGGGCAATGAATACAATTGAGTATCAGAGACCATTGACCATCTCACGACAGAATTCCATGGTTGTGTCATAGTTGTGCTGCTATCATGGTCAAGTGTGATATTGAATGCAGCCTATGTTGGCCGCTTGGCTCCGCCTCTGACAGCGGACATCGGGCCGTCAACCGACCATCATTCTGCAGACCGATGCCGTATCTGCTGCTTTCATGCATCTATAGATCTCTGCCTGGCCGACAGCAAAGGTAGGATGCCTTTCTTTCGTGCTCGTTGAATGGCGCCAGCGGCACTGATTCATGCTCGAGGCATCTAAAACATGGCTGCGGAACAGGCGCAGCCCTAGACTAGGCTAAACCAGGCGTTTTAAAGGCATCAATCACACTACCGGGCGCGAAACACTGAACCCCAAGACATCGGCCGGCGACGCATTCTGCTAATGAAGACACGCAAATGAAGACTTTTTTCTTTTTTTCCAAGACAAACTCTAATCCTCAGTACTAGCTCGCCAGGCAACGACACACATGGCGGAATCTCCATCATAGGTGGCGCCTGCTCGGGTGTTGTTGAAAGCCCCGAACCTGCAGATGTACAAGAAATGCTCCTGGTGTCATGACTCTCCCCCCAACCCCCAACCTCTCCAAAACACGCGCATGTCTCTCCTGTTCATCAGTGGTGTAGCGGGCATTGCCATGGTGCCCTACTGTCCGGTCGCAGCAGCCGCGGCCGTGGGTGCCGGCTTTCTCCTGGCCAAGCACGCCTCCTCTTCCCCGCCGTCAGCGCCTCGAGACTGTTGACACCATTTCTGCGTGCCGATGCACTTCTCCGTCTTCAGCTTCAGCTTGCAGTTGCTGGGCTGCAGAAATGGGAGGTTGCTCGGCGGAGGCGTGCGACCGGCGAGACACGCCTCTTCCCCTTCCTCGGCCTCGTGGCAAAGCTCGGCCGTTCCATAGCACCACTCCCCGTAGTCGGGGGATCGAGATTCGCAGTCTTGGTTCACACTTTCGATGTATGCAATCTTTCCGCTGGGGAGTGGGTTTGGAGAATTGTCGGTGAAACGCTCATCGAAGCACTCGTAGTTATTCGCGTACTGCTTGGGCTCACCCTGTGCCTCCCAGCCCTTGGACATGCAGTACCGGAGCGTGCCCTGGCATTGCTCCATCTGTCCAGGGAAGCACCAAGTCGACACGTAGGAGTCCGGAATAAAGGGCGGCTTAGCAGAACCTGGTTCCGGCTGTGCCTATACAGGTCAGCAGAGTCCACGGAGATTGAGTTATCATGATCTGATTACATTTGAGGTAATCGGCTCAGCCAGGACCGCTGCCGATGCGGCAAGTGTAAAGGCGAAAGTGTATAGCATTTTGGTGGTTGGGGACGAAGAGATGGTTGGGAGTGGCGTGTTATTTGATTGTTGGAGTTTGCAAGAAAAGGAGGATCATGTCGAGCATTTATACATTCTTTCAAAACTCCAAATACACCCAAAACCGCTTTCGAGTTATATCAGAAGAAGCGATATGGAATCACACTCGGATTCGCCGTCACTGCTCCAACCACCCTCGGAGATGCCGCCTGTGATGTATAGTGTACGGCGATATGCCGAATAATCTTGACAACAAGACCTGACATGGTGTGGCGGGCATGTTGTCATCGGGCTGGGTGCATGAAGGACACATTCAGGGAAGCAGACCGGGGATCCAAGTCAGGTTGCCACTTGGCATTGATACTGCCGAGACGTATGGCTGCCCTGTGTTGGTGCGTCTTGAAAAGGAGGCATTGCTGTCGTGTAGTTCCCGGTCGCCACGAGATTTTGGTATGAACAGGGCGCATGACCGAGTCGTGAGCGCATGGTTGCAATGCATACACCCAAACATTGTGACATGAAGTCGCGGCGAGAACACGCGACAATTTTTTTACCATTATTCTAAACTACATTATTTTAGCTTTTAATGAGACACCTATGATTCCTCCTGCTTGCATATATGTAGGTGTGCACATAGCATGATGGACGGGAGAGCCAGTGTAGTCTAGAATCTGGCAGAGTTTGACTCCCGACGAGAATGACGTGTAAGTCCCACTGAAAAGAAATGAAGCGCCGTCGAAATCAATCCGCATTCATATAAGCGGCCTGAAAAGGCTGAATGTTGAGAGCCAGAGTCGTCTATGTGCATGGTGCTGTGAGGCGCTCCCTGATGGAACCCGAGATCTTTCCATAGTTCTTGGTGCTTTCCGTCGCGTCTTGATCCCCAACTCTGCTTTATTAGCTGCTCATCTTGAGTAGTTCAACAACACTAAAGGAGCTCACCTGCTGTAGATGAGTACCCCTCTTCGAACAATACACATGCTGCATCATCCTATGCCAACAGAAGTGCATTCGTCATCACTGGTTTTTCTACCTATTGAGAACCGATTCGCTGCCTCGCAACCTCTACTGCAGTGAGCACCACCTGTCCCGCATCCTGTCAGAGCTTGTCATGATTACGGCACGGCGGAGCCGCAGCGCAAAACCCAAAAGTCAGCATCGGTCTGGCACGGCGCGCAGGCGAGGACGCTATTAGTTGTTTTCAGCCTGCCCTCGAGGTATATGATACCGGCGGAAAGCCTGTCCCATCGGGGAGGTTGAAGCGACAAGAGACTCGCAGCGGTCCAGCACGCCTGAACCGGTCGCAGGCTTTCCCGCGGCTCTCGGTCAAACTCCCGAAGGTGAGGCGTGCCCTTGAGAAGACCCAAGGCTTCATTCACAGCCGCCCGGTCTTCTGGAACATAGCCGGCCCGGATCTTGAGCAGCTCCGTCCAGACTGCCGGTCGGTCGTGATCGACGATAAGCTGGACACCATCGGTCTCGACCTCGACAATCTTGTCGGCAGACGTGGCCTCCAGGTACTGCCATGTAATCTCTGTAATCGCAGCCGCCTCGGTTCCGGTTCCGGTTCCGTTGCTTGCGTCTAAACCGAAAGCGCCTTTTTGGACAAAGGTCTCGGCCGCAGCGACTTCGGCCGTGGTAAGTTCCTCGCCGTTGAGCGATTTGGCGCGAGACAACTCTCCCAGCAGAAGGATCCCTGCATTAGCATCAATCATCTTGTCCACGGCCTCGGCGAAATTATCGCAGCTCCGCAGTATCCTCTCTCTCAAGTCTGTGTCAGGCGGCGGCTCCAGCACCACCTTTTCACACAGGTTGGAAACTTGGTTCAGCCCGTCAATGCCTTGCTGCCCCTTCTGTTCGATTGCTTCCTTGCTCAGCGCGTTTTTGCTGCGTTCGCATTCATCGTCGAGTCTATTCCGATATTGCGACTTGTTGTCGCGCAAAAGACAGATGAACCATAGTTTGAGCTCGTTTCCATAAATCGCCGAGACTTGGCCTCCGCCAATGGCAGTCTGCAGGCTTGACATTGCCTCGTCAAACCACGCCAAATCGTGGCTGATGGGATTGTCCCACCCCTTGACTACTTGGAGAACTTCCCGGGCATATGGCGACAGCATCGTCAAGGCCATCATATATGCGCCTCGTCCATTGGCCCGAATGATGGGGAATTTGGATGTTCTGCCGGTTGCGACTGACCCAGCAGAGCACGATATGCTGCGCGTCCTGGTGCACGTTTCGCCACGGTCGTAAATTCGCCCAGCCTTTTTCTGAGGCCCTAGAGGGTTTCCGGGCGTGCCTGGTACGCCGTCTTGCTGGGGCGGGTGCGGCCTGTTCAGCTCAGGCAGACCGCCGGGCATGTTGCGAGTCGGCCCGCTAGGGTTGCCGGTTAGAGGCCTGAAGCTGTTCGTCAAGCCCCACGATCGCATGCCCTCGACAACTTGCTCAAGGAGGACGTTTAGTGTGTCTGAGCCTAGTTGTGGTGGCGTTCGGGGCTGCATGGCAGTCTTAGCAGCAACCGCTGCAACGGCCAGAGCGAGATGAAGAAGCTGCGAGGGCTTCATATTTCCAAGCGGTTGACGAGCTGGAGGAGACGGAGAGTCGAGGAAGATTGCGGGATCAAAAACAGAGCGGTACAGACTAAGACGTTTCTTTCCAGATTGAGGCTCACACTTGGGTCCTTATATGTGTTGGACGTCCGTTGATGGTGCACTCGGGCAGCAAGTAAAATACAATACTTCATGTAATGGTACCACTTTTCCGGCAATACTTTGAGTGTAGTAACCATTCAGACTCAATGGAAACCAAATATTCTCTCTATACTACATGCTGTTATGATTTCGCAATCAACGACATCTCTTTCCTCTGGGATTGTCGCGAGCGCGCAGGGGCCGGCAGCTGACTGCACCCCGCTGTTGTGGGCAAAGCTACCGAAGAGTAAGCAGATATCTTATGGCTCTGCCCAGGTTGGCATGTCTCTCACACTAACCACTACTCGTGCGTCTCTTATCTGTTGAGGGAGGGTTACTTTGAGATGTCATTTGAGCATTTGCCGACTTGCTGTTATGACATGACGCGGTATATGTCAGCCTCGAACATGGGTCTCGGGTCTCGTAGAGAAATTCGACGACATCGGGCTACCGTGGCTGGCGTATCTGCTCATTCTTGCCATGGAAGATAGTATTGCTTCTGAGGATGCCCACACGTGCAGACCGCCCTTTGGAATGAGGCCGAGCTGGATGCCCCTTTAGGTCCTAACGGGGCGCCACGACTTCAAGCCTGCCTCGTTAAACCTCAATGGTCATGATGTCGCCCGTGTAGGAAGCTCGTCGCATCACGCTCGCTTAGACAATGGCTAAACACTCCAATTAAGCATAATGATGAGCAAAATTATTATTTCTGCCCGAGATCTTGTACTCCAAGCGTGTAGTCCATCGTCCTCAGACCAGGATTACGTGCCAGCTCGACGCTTTTGATTGACATCCACCAAGTCGCCCGAACTTTGCACTCGGCACAGCTTATGTGACCCTGATGAATTTTGGGCCAAGCACGGCACTCTTTTTCACCGATGTGGCAACTTGGCTCCAAGATCTTTGCAACTCTAGTTGCCCAAAAGTGGCTCGCGCTCACACTCCATCAGCTCGGCAGATACCGTCCGCCGGGCTCCTGGCCAAAGAGAGGCTGGTGCCAGGATGAGAACAATCACCTAAGCACCAGCTGCAACGGCATTTCTTGCAGAGCCGTCTTTCAACTTGGATTGCTGTTCTTCATCTGCCGCTTGCTGGTTCTTTGCACGCGACTCCAGATGCCGCCACCTCGTCCTCTCGTCACTCGACAACTTACCCCCTGGAAAGAATGTGCCCACCATGTTGGAGCCTGCGGATGGATACTTCTCCTCCAGTGCAAAAAGAGTTTCCATGACCTTCGGAGAGCCAATCACCTCGACCAAAGTCAGAGGCATGCCGTAAGCAGCAGGAGTGCGCGTCTTGCCGGCGGCAAAGACGTTTTGAGCTATCCCGATGCCTCCAATCGCCAGCAAGTACCAGGTGTTTTGTTTGATCCCCGCTGCTGTAATCAGTAGCATGACCCAGAGAACAGCGAGAATCAGCAAGACAACTCTGGTCGTGGTCTTGGGAAGGGAATCCGTGTCACTCTGACCTGCGGCTAGATCTTCCAGATCGAAGCCCTTCCCCTGGCCCAGAATGAGAATGGCGTGCTGACTACCGTTGCCCTTGGTCAGTATCACGTCCTTGTTGGACTTGTCGCGACACGCCCATTTTTCCTGCTTCCATTGAGGGAGGCTTCCAGTAATAAAGGACAGTATCATGCCCACGGCCGTTATCTGGATTATAGCCCAATCTCCATAAATGCCGCAGGGGATTGCTGCAACACCCAGTTGTATGATGCATACTCCAAAGCCGAGCCAATAGACAAAGTCGTACCCAGCAACTCCAGCCTCTGCATCCTCGGCCTTGTAGACCGCCACACAGAGGCCCGCCCTCTTGGGGTATTTTACAGCGTTGCCCGCGCCACCCAGCCGTTTATTCGCCTTTTTCCTGTCGAACTCCTCTCTGGCATCTAGCAAAGACTTGAGATGCGTTGCGACTTTTTCGTCTTTCCAGTCATCATAGTCCCTAACGATGCGACCGATGACCCAGGAGCTATTCGCCCGCGAAAATCCGGATTTTGCATTGATGACTTGACAAGATGTATCAGGGGGCGGCATCAGTTTATTGTCCCCAACGGCGCTGACGACAGCCGAGACGGCGTATGCAACCCATCCTAAACGGCGTTTAGCGACGGGAAACGACAGATGGGCGAGGAGATGGCATACCAAAGGAAAATGCGACGGGCGTCATCTTGGAGCCAGCAAGCTGGGCGAGAGCACGGGCGACGACATCACCACCCAGGATGAGGAGCACAGAAAATACATCGCCAGGGTTCTTCCACTGTGCTGAGAAGTCGCGCGAGGCGTCGCCGGGCGCAAATGTGCGACGAGCAAGGTCGACGGCAGCGGGAGCCATGCTTGTGAGCAATTGTGCACACCAAAGTCGATGGTTTCTACTATGAGCGCTCGACGAACGGGATACGCAGAAGCGGGGATGAATCGTGATGATGTGTTCTCAGCCCTGGCCAGCCTCACCGGACTGCAGGGTTCTCCATGTAAGCTGCAGCTGCATACGCCTCTGCCTGGGTGATTGTCGTAATTGGATGGCTGGTTGCCGCTGCATGGCCATACTTGCCGCCGCCAGAGAAATTTCGAAAATTGAAGGTCTTGTAGCACCACCTCGCAGTAGATTAGCGCCAATCTAGGAAGGAAAGCCAAGTGATTATGCTCTACAGCCATTGTCGAGTGCGTCTAACATAACAAGGCGTTCTATTCCATGCCCAACTTGATTCACCAAGTTTTGAGCGTCTGCCGATGAACAAGGAAGATGGTGAGTAGAGAAACTTCGTTCTCTCCAGTGTCCATACCCTATAAGCCTCCTCATAAATTTATACAGAGATACTACTGACGCTTCAATGATGGGCGAACATAGCTCGGCCCACAGCCAAGACGGAGGCAGTTCATTTCAGCATAGGGCTCAGGCCGGAGCAGGGGGTCCGTCCCTAGCTAGTTATAGCGGAGGGATTAGCCTCCAGCCTGACGGATACTGGCTGTTGGGAATTAGCATCATTTGTCCCAAAAGCCGCAGTCGGCTCCGAGTTTCTTCCAAGTCTTCAAATGCTGGTCTAAAAGGGGAATCCCGGTGCAATTCAGGACTGGCCTTGCGCTGGTACCTTGCAGATCCCACTTTCGGACATTGTAGCACTGCCAATTTCCATTTCAATCGTCAGTCGCCTGCAATTAGTAGCCCCCGGCATATCAACAGTGACGACGCCATGCAGTCACTGTGCATAGCTAGCGCATCCGTCGCAGTTGGTTCCGTTAAACCCGGCTTACTGCTCAGCCTTGGTTTCGAAAGTCCTATCAACTGGTCGCAAGGGCCTCAAGGGCCCCCGTACACTCGTCGCGTTGATACAACTTTGTAAAAACAAAAACAGTAAATCCACAATGTTTCTGCCGCTTTGCGCGGTCCTCGCCCTCTGTCGCGCAGTTTTGGCGACACCATTCAATGGCAGCTGCGCAGTCCCAAACAACAGCACAGCAAACACGCCAACATCACTCAACGGTCTGCTAGGGGCCAACTCGACCGGCTTTGCCAATTTTACCGTCCCGAAGATTACGGGCGACACCCCGTGGCATGTGTTTCTCGCACTGAAGGACAATGGCGGCCAAGAGGTAGGCATGTGGCTGGCAATTCCCAAACAAGCTTTAAAGAATAATTCGCAAAAATATATGCATCTCTGCGCATATTCTCTGGATGGCGCATTTGGCAGCCCAAGGCCGGGAACAGGCAATGAAACCTGCGACGGCCTCGTTTCAGAGTCGTGCACCGCGGGCATCTTTCGTTCGGTGGATTTTGGGCCAACCGGTGATTGCACAGCTCGGAGCTTGGACCAGTACTGCAATACGCAGAGCTGGCATGCATCTTGTAAGTTGGAGCACGAGAGTTGAAATCGCACAATTCTGCATGGTGCTAATAGGAGAAAAACAGCCATAAAGCTGGCCAAAGGAATGTCGTGTCTGGAGACGAGACTCCCAGGCGCAGACGTGCCAGAAGGATACATGGTTGCGTCGCTCGGCACGGCCCGCACCATGAGCAGTGTTGACACGGGATACGAGGCGCACGATGCATTGGTGCAGACGGCTCGCCCGTTGGTCCTCGAGTTTGTCGAGTACACAGACTTGGGGACGTATTCATACACGGCCAATCTTGTCGAGGCGCAGCGAATATGCGCCGCTCCAAGCAAAGTCAGCAAAGGCAGCAGGGTGCCGACCGACACCGAGTCCTTTGGCCAAAGCGCGAAGCGATGTGGTCGTGGTACACTGTTGGGTGCTTTGGCGGTGTTGATGGTACTTTTCTAAACTTGTGGTCTGGTATGCACAACACACGACTGTTTTGTGGCATACATACGTAAATTCTGCCGAGGAGAATTAGCAGAATACCCTACGTATCGCGGTACCATGCAGCGGTGCGCGGCGCAATTGGAGCAGCGTGCACGCCATACCTGAAGAACAAAAAAGCAGAACAAGGTTTTCCCTTGGAATCATGAGCTTCCCCTGAATCCCTCTCTTACTTTGTCATCAGACTTGTCAGGACCATGGTCTGGCTCCGCCCTTTGTTCGCCGTATTCGCAGCTGCGCCTCGAGTATACGTACTGCATGGTGGACGTATTTGTTCCCTGCTCAGTGACAGTGCCTCTTGTTCAGGCGGATGGCACACCCGTCAAAATGACAGTCCCGAGAGCTTGCTAGCAACCTGCGAATCCAGCACTCAACATGTTGTGCAAGAGTCGTAAACTACTTGCGCCATATCTGGTCCGGTTCTACCTTGTTGGTCAGCGTGCCATTATGTGCCAGATGTTCAGCAATGATGGAAGTGATGCGCGACAGCGATGGGTAGAAGCCAGACGAGCGCTGCGCTGCGTATTAGCTGTGATAAATAATCTAGATTTACAAGTTTGCTGTATCCATGCAACATGACCCTTTGTAGCGAAAACTGGGAGTTGGTAGTAAATCTTGGCCGGAAACCAAGTTTCTAGGCCGTCTACTCGCACTAGCTCATCAGAGTGCGGGCATGCCTGTATTCCTCCATGTCGTTATTTTCCAATGATGCCATCAAGGCCATGACTCATTGGCTTTCTTGCTGGGTGCCAAGTGAGAGAGTTTACATTTCCACTTTGTAGTGGCCTTGTGGCCTAGACAAGGCATGCCATTTGTCACTGGCGACTCTGGCGGACATGGTATAGACAACGTAGAAACTCGTGTTGGAGAGGCTACAAGAAACAGTTGAATCTTAGATGTAAAGGTTGATCTTTCTCAACGTAGCCTGGACTATCTGCCAGCATCCCATTTCTTCTGTTCCGAGATGAACTCGTCTTTGAGCCGATTGTACACCTCGTGGCTTTTGCACCGCTCCCAGCATTCGCGAAACACCTGGCTCGCTCGTTCCTTGTCGCCCTTGTCCGCGTGCTTCTCGCTCTTTGGAAGTTCTTGGCGGGTAGCGGTGCCCTTTTTGTATTTTCGTCCGCCGGCATGGTTTGCGTACCGCTTCGCGCGCGTCATGCCCATCTGGATAAACTTGCGCGCCATGTCCATGCCGACAAAGTCGTCCTGCTCGCCATACGAGACAAAACGCGCCCACAAGTCGGCGGCGCTCTTTTCGGCAATGGGGACTGTGCGAAAGCGCCAAAGCGGTAGGAGTGCGGACTTGTAGGGCTCATGGTGAAAGACGCCTTGCTCGCCGCGGCCGATGCGGTAGGCCATGCGCTCGCTCTGGCTTGTTGTCTGCCGCAGAGGTTGCGTCTGCTCGTCGATTCGGGACATTTTCAGCTGGCATATACTTGTGTCGCTTCGGTTGTCGTGTAGGATGGAGCAGAAAGTGTCGCGACGGATAAGGACTCGACCTTCAACATCTGACGTCACGACTTGATGAATAGTCTTAGTTTTCCGTGGTGGTGAAGCTTGGTGAAGCTCTTGCAGATGTATGTATAGCTTATTCACCCAAAACTCAGCAACCAGTATATTTTAGAGTAGCATACACTACCCACAGTTCAAGTAAGAGTCGAACGTGGCCAGCATGTTGCGGGTGGTGGTCCAGCCTGTAGAGTCGGGGAGTTGAAAGTCATCAGTACACCAGGCAACCACGGCCACTTGACTTGGAGATGAATAATATCAGCCTGTTTCGTCATGTCGAATAGGAACAAACGGTTTGCCCATCGATGTACTTTTTCGCTGCGTTACATATTCGATCCATCTTCACCGTCTTCTCCCGTCGCCGTTCCTGCAATGTGACTAGTTGACAGTAGGGTAGCATCACCATTGCTTACCACGGCCGTCAGCGTACTGCCTTTCTTTCTTCGGTTCTGTTCCGACTTATTGGGGCGCTTAATCCGATTTGGAAGAATGGAAACGACAAATTTAGCTCGCAGCTGTTTTGTCACAGCTCCATGCCACGCTGAACGGCGCCGGCCTCCTATGTTCAGCTCTCTGCGGTTTTTGCTTTTGTTCGCGGTGCTGGCTACTGTGCCATGTCTTGGTGGCGGTAAGTCAAATTATGCCTTGCATCTGTGCAGCATTGGTGCTCTACTGCGCATCAATTGGGCTGGGCCGGACTTTGCAGTCTGTTTGTCCATTGTGCGCCAGACCACGCGTGCCTGAATGCCCAGCAATTATAAGCTTTCATCATTTAGCGAAAACGGGTCTTGGAATAGTTTGGTCAACTATTGTCATTTTAGCTGATTTATTAGAAGCAGTTGTAGGCTAACGGCGAGCTCGAGCTAGCTGCTGGTACGGTTTGGCTGATCCGTCTGCTACAGTTGGGAGAGCGTCTCCCTCTCGCCCGTTTGGTCTGGAACCTCACCGTTTCTAACCCCCAACGCAGCAATTCTTGCTTCCTCATCACCACATACCAGTGATCAAGCCATCGGCGTCTACATCGTCTCCATTATAGCCAGGGCTCCGTATATCGTTCGCCCCGTACCAGCGCCCGTCCCCGCTTGGGAGTGTCCGAGCTCAGCGTCCCGAGTCCCTGATTTGCAGCCGCAAGACAGCCCGGCCAAACGGGCACCGCACAGACTTGGGCTTGGCTTCTTTTTGGGACAATTTCGAAACACCGATTCTGCATGCGAAAAGCAGGCTCCTGTGGACCGCTTGTTGGCCCTGCTCGCCTGCTATCTGCCGTGCAGTACCTGCGCCATCGCCATCGCCATTCGCCCTACCGTCGAGTCTGATCCGTCTGTCAGAC
This sequence comes from Akanthomyces dipterigenus, assembly GCA_030783385.1. NCBI lineage: Eukaryota > Fungi > Ascomycota > Sordariomycetes > Hypocreales > Cordycipitaceae > Akanthomyces > Akanthomyces dipterigenus. Next base: position 5,199 of record JARJRE010000635.1, on the reverse strand, counting down.
TAGAGCTGCCTCGACCTGCCTCATCCGCCTGAGAGACACCAGACCGTGTATTCCCCCCCCCAATTGTGGCTCCTTGCGGCGCGTGCCCGGCGAGACGGCCTCTTTTTCTTGCATCATGGACCGCGATCCGCCCGACGGTCCCCCTATTGCCGTTCCATCACGAACGCACTCGCAGCGCCACCCTCACCACCGCACCAACAGCTCGCGAACCAAAAACATAGCCTCTTCTGCGCGGTCCAACCCGGGCGCCAGCCCAGAAATCATCTCCGACCTCATCTCCAGCCTCAGCACATCCCACTTTGATTCGCTGCCCCGGGCCGGCTCGACTAGCCCTTCTCGCATCGAGACTCGAACCACTGGCTTGTCCGATGCCATTGATCCCCTCTACGACGGTGCCACCTCTCCCGTCATTCGCACGTCCAAGCCCCCGTCTGGCTATACAGCTGCAAGCACACCCAAGAGCCCCCGAACCTCCTCGACCGACGGCTTCCGGCACTATCTTCGTGGAAGCAGCTTATCCCGCGCCTCCTCTTCTGCTTCCCTCGGCTCCCGAAACGACGATGCTAGAAGTATTGGCAACCTTTCCATAGAACCTGGTCCTGCGCCCGATCCCGAGCTGCGTCCGCGCCGCTCCCACGATAGCTGGGGCAAGAAGACGGGTCGCCGCCAAAAAGACGTGCTGTATATGAGCTCCAAGGAGCGGCTTCGTGAAAAGGACCTGGACCGCAAGTGGCCTGGCGCAGCCATGCCCTCTGCTAGCGGTGCCAGTAGCATCCATAGCGGCGGGCGTGCCGATCCGTTCCTCGCAGAGACGGCCATTCGCGAGGAACCCGTTTTCAACCCTCTTCGATACTCGAGCGACTCTCACAACGGCTTCCAGGCTGTACCCACCCGCGAATCCAGCTTGCGAAGATCGGGACAGAAGAAGCGCTCCAGCGCGCGTCGATCGAGACAAAATAGCGAATCCGACCCCATACCCGAAGTTGCAGAACATAGTCGCAACGGCGCGCTATCGCGGACGAGCCACAAGCGCGGCGAGTCTGACGCTGGACGGTCCTTTCTGTTTGATGTGGATGAGTATGCTGCCGTGACACAGGCCCTTGATGACCAGTACGAGCGAGAGAATGGACGCCCGGAGCGGTCGCCCGACTACAGGCAAAAATCCTTCTTGGACGACATTGACCACGAGGGAGCCCCGGCTCCCGCCATTTCCAACGGTCGCCGAGCTTACGAGCGTGAGCAAAACGGCAACGGTCGTTTAAGCCCATTTCCGTCTGCAGACTTGCGCGCAAAGGGGAGCGGATCCAAGTTGAAGCGGCTCTCTGCCGTCGCTCCGATGAGCCCGTCGCGCACGAGCGAGCAGTCTGACCGAACGGCCCATCCTATCGCATATGAGCGTCCTGCGTCGGCAGATTCCATCGACGACAATGTCGAGTCATATCTGTGCTCGCCGAGACTATCCCAAAAAATCAAGCACCCACAGACTGGACGAGTGATTTCGTTTTCCGAAGTTGGTGACCCTGAAGGCTCGGCCGTCTTTTGTTGCGTTGGCATGGGATTGACGCGATACATAACAACATTTTACGACGAGCTGGCCTTGACTTTGAAGCTACGTCTCATTACGCCGGACCGCCCCGGTGTCGGTGATAGCGAACCATACGTTGACGGCACCACAACACCACTGAGCTGGCCTGGTAAGTCACCTCTTACTCAACACGATTTATCCTAACATTCCCAGACGACGTCTACGCCATCTGCCAAGCTCTCAAAATTACCAAGTTTTCCATTCTCGCCCACTCAGCCGGCGCGATCTACGCCCTCGCCACCGCCCTACGCATGCCACAGCACATCCGCGGCAAGATTCACCTCCTTGCCCCCTGGATCCCGCCCTCGCAGATGAGTGTCTTTGGCGCGTCGCAGGCACCGCCCACGCACGCCATCCCCACGTCGCAGCGCATCCTCCGCGCACTGCCAACGCCCATCCTCCGGGCCGCCAACAGCAGCTTCATGAGCGCCACCAGCTCCTCCATCACGAGCTCCCTACCCAAGACGCCCCGTCGGAGCAAGCGCAAGAGCGGCGGGAAAGAGGGCCGCAGCGTGACTCCCTCTGCAGGGGACCACACTGAAATGGTGACACTGCAGGGAGATCAGAATGGCGCGCGTCTCGTCCCGACGCCCGACGCCACAGAGAACATGGACCGCATGCACCCCCCCCAAAGCAGCATGTACGCCGGCGCGAGCCTGGAGGAAGCGGCGGGCAAAGAGCGCCAAGTGACGTACGACACGCGCCTGACGCATGCCATCTGGGATCTGGCCACGACGGGCGCCAACCCGGCCGTCGATTTACTCGTGTGTCTGGAGCGCCGCCACACCATTGGGTTTCGCTACGTGGACATAACACGACCGGTTGTCATACACCACGGCAGCAAGGACAATCGCGTGCCGGTGGACAATGTCAAGTGGCTGGGCAAGAGCATGCGGCGGTGCGAGGTGCGCGTGCTGGAGGGTGAAGGGCACGGGCTGATGGCGAGCGCGACGGTCATGGGCTCGGTGCTCATGGAGATGAGCAAGGAGTGGGAGGACTGGATGCGCGTGACGGGGGATGATTCGCGGCAGCGGGAGCGCGGCCGCCGGACGACGCAGCGATGATTTGCACCGTTGCTTGTTTGTTGATGTGCGTTTTGTACTCGTGGCATATCTTTTCCGATTTGCGTTTTGATACTCGTGGCATACTGTTGGATATCCCCACGACCACATTGTTCTTTTCTTCTTCATCTGGGGGGGCATTGGTAATGCCGGTTTTAGTAATTTACTCTTGGACGGATTGGATGTAGACTTTTATTCCTTTCATAATTTACATTGGAAAGATGTTGGCGTGCATGCCATGATTACAATCGCATTTCCAAACAGCCGCATTCCGCAGTCTACCTTGCACACCTCGCTCTCGTTACACTTTTGAGACTTGCAGTCCTCTGCTTATAGTACCATGTTCGCGTCCATTCTCTCCCTGCACAAACTTCCAGCAGTCCTCACTAGCAAGCCAGGCACGGCAACTTTGTTCACTCCTCTGCCAGCACCCTCGTCCAGTCAAACTTCCTCCACTCCTTCTTGAACCCCTCCACCCTCGCGTCGCCGCGGTGCCACCGCCCTTGCTTTTTGACAACGTGCGGCTCCGCGTCTACAATGCCGCCAATGACTTCGCGCGCAAAAATATCCCCCTTGGGCCAGCGCCCGGCGTCCTCTACAATATGGCCCAGCCCGCCGTCGAGCGTGAACCAGACGTGGAAATAGGGCATCTCTTTTGCCAGGGACCTTCGAAAGGCCATGCGTCCGAGGCCGTTGCGCGCGCGGGCGCCCGTGTCAATGATTTTCCTGTGCTGCGACCACTCCTCGTCGGCGGAGACGAGGGCTTCGCGAAAGTAGGCCGGCGCGGTGGCGCCCTCGGCGTAGGGAATGGGGACGGCGACCATGGCCGCGTGCAGATGGCGGTTCGGCGCGGCGGCGTTTTCGTAAAAGAGCACCTCGCGGCCCTGGGCGTGGTACATGCGCGTGAGGCTCTTCATAAAGTTGCGCATCTCCTCCCACTCGTCGTCGTCGCACTCGAGCAGGTTCCGGCGGTGCGTCGCGGGGACGATGACGGCGCCGCCGGGGGAGACCTCGGGCTCCGTGGCGAGCGTGAGGAAGACGCGCGTGGCGAGGGCCAGGACGGGCGCGAGCGGCGGCTTCTGGGTGTCGTCGTGGTGGCACAGCGGGCACTTCTCCAGGATGCGGTTCACTTTTTGAAACTCGCTCACGGCCATGTTTTTGAGGTTCATCTTTGACTTGTGCACGCGCCGGGCCAGCTTCTCGGCGTTTTCGTCCATGTACTCGAGGTCGTCGTCAAACTTGCCGTCCTTGGCGATGCGCTCGGCGAGGCGCATGGCCTCGCCGCCCGCCTGGCCCTTGGTGCGGCGCTCCTCGCGCAGCATGTCGTCGACCGTCATATCCTCGTTGGCGACGACGGTGCCGCGCTCGCGCCCGCGCTTGTTGTCGACCGACTTGACTTCGTTGCGGATGTGGCCCGCGAGGAGGCGGCTGTCCTGCCCGCTGAGGACGACGGACTGCGCGGCTGAGGCGGTGGAGGAAAAGCCCGCGGCGGCGCGGTTGTATTCGTCTTCGAGCTGCGCGGCGTTGGGGAGGCGTCGGAGCTTGGCCTTCATCATTTGCGCGCGGAGACGGTTCAGCGCCGTTTGGTCGAGCGGGGTGACGACGGTTGCGGCGGCTGTTGCACTGGTTGGTTCTGGCGAGTGTGATTGAGCAGGAGGTGAGGCTGGCTTTTGGCTGGCGAGACGCTCCGTATACAAGTCGCCCGTGGGCTTGTCTTTCATGTTGTAGCCCTTGCCGTAGCTTTTGGCTCGGTCGAGCTCCTGTTTCTCTTCCCTGGCGTCGTCGAATTCTTGCAGACTTCCGAAGCGCTCGACTGCAATGTCTTCTACCGGCCGCCCTGTGTCGTTGGCCATGTCATACACGCCGCGTAGCTTGGTCATGCGCCAACTGGATCCAGAATCGCCAAATGTGTAGTCGATTACGCGCTCTTTTCGCTCAGACGGCTCGGCTGCGGTGGGTTGGTTGAGGTCACGGTTGATCTCGCGGACAGAGATGACGCGCTCTGGTTCTTTTGGGGGTGCCTTTTCCTCTGTTGCTGCTCTGTGTATGTGCTCAATGTCGAGAGCGGACGGCGCCGTCATCCAAGCGTCTCGGACGGGCGCATCTGCCGCAGCCGGTTTATCTGCCAGCTCTTTGTCCTTGTATCTCTCGCTGTGGCCTCGGCTACGATGCCTATCGCGGTCTCCATGCTCGTGTCGTGAGCCATCGTGCTTGTCGCGCGACCGCCGCCGCCGCTTGTGTCTGTGGTCGTCGTCCTCGTCGCGATGGCGCCGGCGGCGATCGCCTTCACGGTGTCGGTGTCGGTGCTCTTTACGGTCGTCGGTGCGCTCGCGTTCAGCCTTGTCGGCAGCAAGCTGCTTCTCAAATTCGTCGAGGCCGTCCATGGCGGTGGAGGATGAAGATCTAACGATGTAAAGCTTGAATCTCGGTAGCTAAAAGTTTGCCCCACTGCCTGGAGTGACGACATATAAAGACTACGCTGAGGCTAAAAGGAAAGTAAGAGAGAGAAAAGCAAAGAGAGAAATAAAGGAAATAAAGAAAATAAAGAAAATA
>JARJRE010000634.1:0-48627 GCA_030783385.1 Akanthomyces dipterigenus | reverse complement strand
GCTAAGTATAGTCTTAATATAAAATAAAGAGATACTAATTTTCTATTTATAAAGATTTTTTATAGAATCATTATAGAGGAGCTAAAATAATTATAGAGCTTTAAAAAGTGTATATTTTGGTGTAAGAACGACTTAATAACTAAATTCTTGTGGGGTGCTGTAGGTACCAAGTAAGATGTTTACTGTGCCTAATAAGTCGTTAGATGCTGCGACTGCGCCCGCTGTGGCGGGGCTGTGGCGGGGTTGCAGGGACCACTGGCGGGGTGATGGCAGCGCCGCGGCGGGCAACGAGGCTCGTCTCTCAGCCTCCAGGTCACACAATAAGCACCAAAAGAAGTAAATACTTGACGGCAAACTAGGCACATGATGCTTGTAGCATCTGAGCGCGGAACTAATCTCTGGTGCCTGCCGGCTACGTAGCTTGATGCTGTCACTACCATTGGAGCCGATTGCTGCCGTCGTCGATATCCTTTTCCCTGCCGGTGAATCATGCGCGGCATCGTCCCAGGAGCCAAAAAAGCAGACGAGCTTGGCGCAGCCAGGGCTGAGGTGAGGTGGCCGATCTCCGCCCCATCTCAGCAGCGACCAAGTGGTTTTCGCTGCCTCTAGGTAGATAGGCAGGCGGGCAGCAAGTGGTAGGCAGGTACTCGTCCTGCGCCCTCGCCTTTATTTTATTGCTCTCATGTACTCCGTACTGTACAGGGGACCTGACTAGCCAAAGCAATCACCCTCCCGTCGCCCAAGTACCGACATTTGCCGTGTTAACCCAACAAGCCTCTGTTCCCACTCACCACCCGTCTACAAAGCCGCGAGGCTAGCTGCATTTTTTTGCCTGCCCAGATGGCTGGCTGTGGGGGGGTAATAGCACAACGCGAAGCTTTCCTGTAGTTGATAAATAATTCGCCATGACCTAGTTCTCTGTCTCGTTCTTCTGTATTTTCGACCTTGATTGTCATCTCAAATAGCTCATCTGCTCTTCCTCTCGAGAATTGATCCGGACAATACTCGATATCAACCAAACACAACCGTGCTATCCGCCACTGACCAAGCTTTCCGTTTGTATCTGCCACCCTCCACCATGGCCCATCTAAGCCAGCTTCCCCCGACGGCCACGGCTAAAGCAGAATACGTCAAGCCGCCTGCAGCTGATGATCCATATTCCTATACGACTGGATTTGGTAATCGTTTCATCAGCGAGGCACTCCCGGGTGTCATTTCCTGGTCACAAAACACGCCCCAGCGAGTCAAGTATGGACTCTACTCGGAACAGCTGAATGGATCTGCTGTCAATTCGAAGCGCACCGATGTCCGTCACGTCTGGTTGTACCGAATTCGTCCCTCGGTGGCACATGGCCCCGTCCGCCTCGATCCCAGCATTAATGAACATGTATGAGGCTCCGTCTATGAACAATACATGCACTTAAAAACTAATGTCCTTTTCCCCAAACCCAGATTGAATCATCTTTCCTCTCCCCCAACCCCAAAGTCGAGTCATGTGCTGCTCAGCAAGCCTGGGATCCCTTCCCGATTCCTGCTGCCAAGCATGCCACCAATGGCGCCCAGTCAGTCAACTTTGTCCAAGGCATTCGCACCATTGGCGGCAAAGGAGACGCCAGTCTTGAGGAGGGCCTCGCTATTCACACATACTCGGCAAACGCAGATATGGACCGACAAGCGTTTTGCAATAATGACGGAGAGATGCTCATTCTCCCTCAACAAGGTCGCCTAGATGTGACGACCGAGTTGGGCCCGCTCATGGTTCGTCCAGGAGAAGTCTTTCTGATGCCCAGTGGAATGCGATTCAGTATCAGGCTGCCCGATGGACCCTCGCGTGGCTACATTCACGAAGTTTTTGCTGCCCGCCATGATCTGCCCGAGCGTGGCGTTATCGGACCCAACGGCATGTCCATGGAAAGAAACTTTTGCACCCCTCTAGCTCGCTACGATATCGACGAAAATCCTTGGACAATCATACACAAGCTTGACGGTGCTCTGCATAAATGCGAGCAAAAGCACACCCCGTTTGACGTCGTCGCCTGGCATGGCAATCATGTCCCCATCAAATACAATCTTAACGAGTTTGTCAACTTGGTAAACTCGACAAAGGACCAAGCTGATCCAACACTGTATACTGTGCTTACTGTCAAATCAAACAAGAAAGACACACCTTTGAGCGAGTTTTTGATCTTCACCGAAAAATGGATTACCGCCGAAGGCACTTTCCGCCCTCCCTACTATCACCGCAACATGAGCACCGAAATCATGGGTCTCGTCTTTGGCGAGTATGGTGGCAGCAGTCACGTACTCGCCCCGGGTGGCCTCAGCTACGAGGCGGCCTATATGCCGCACGGCGAGACCTATGAAACTTGGCAGGCTGCCACTGAACGAGAGCTTGAGCCGGTCAAGCTTTGCAAAGGCACAATGGCTTTCATGTTTCACGTTGGCGGTCCTGTCAAGCTGACTAGATGGGCGCTGCACGGCCAAGGCGCCGAATCTCTGCATCCTAGCGATCCAGCACAATGGGATACCGTAAGGCCCGGTTTCTTCGATCACGCAGAACAAATTGCTGCCGACATATCAAAACAATAGCGACATGAGGCTAGAGATGACGACGTGAAGTATTTGATATTCTGCAGTAATGGCGGCAGTTCTAGCTCTTTTCTTATCTTTTTTCGGCGTGTTGGAGGATGAGTGACGCAGGCCGACAGTTTAAATGGCCTTTCTTTGGTAGTAATTGCATGACAGTTGCCTTTTTTATCTAATAATAAATTTGCTGGCCTCTTTTCTGCTCGTTTTGGGTTGATTGTGATGTCGATGTTGTTAGTCTCCGGCTGGCTTACGAGCCCTTATTAGGACACGGCCGGAGTGCGAGGGCCAACATGAGTCGCCCCCTCCCAATTATGACTTACACGCACACTCTCCCACTTACATCCACACCAAGCATAACTAGTAGCCCTTTTTGAGCCTGTCATTCGAACCCGCACCAAAGGTAAGCCTCAAACTCTAGATTGTCCGCTCTCAAAAATGACAATGGTCACTGACACAAGGTAGAGTTTTGGTCGAGTCAACCCTTCTCGCCTTCGAACTTACGGATCTTGAGCATTTGACCATGCCCAGATCAAGCACGGTCTATGTCATTACCGGTGCCAATCGCGGCATTGGTCTCTGTATGGTACAGAGCCTCCTTATGCGGCCACAGACGATTGTTGTCGGCACGGTGCGCTCCGATGACGCGAAAGCGCAGCTTCTCGCCGGCACGGCCAACGTGGTGCCCGGCGCAGAGAGCAAGCTCTCCAGCGTCCTCATCGACTACTCGACCGCCCTCGAGGCCGAGGACATTGTTCAGGCCTTTAGGCCGGTTCTAGCAGAGCACGGTATCGAGCACGTGGACGTGCTCATCGCGAACGCCGGCCACACCATGGCCATGGAGAGCGTGCTGGCGACGACGGCGGTGCAGATGCGGGCGCTGTACGAGGTCAACACTATTGGGCCGCTGGTGACGCTGCAGGGCCTGTGGCCGCTTCTGACGCAGGGGCGGGCGGCGCGGGGACGTCCGGGCAAGGGCCGGTATCTGCTGGTGAGCTCGTCGGTGGGCTCGATTGGCATGATGAAGCCCATGGTCGGCGGCGCGTACGGGCCGAGCAAGGCGGCGGCCAACTGGATCGCCAAGGCGGTGCACATGCAGCTTGGCGGAGGGGCGGAAGGAGAGGACGGTGGGAAGGTGGTCGGCGTCGCGGTGCACCCGGGCTGGGTCAAGACGGAGATGGGGGACACGGCGGCCAAGTCGTGGGGGTTGCCGGAGGGGGTTGGCCCAAAGCTGAGCCCGATGCGGAGCGCGCTGGACGTGCTAGAGATTGTAGACAGGGCGGAGGAGTTTGGGGGCAAGTTTGTCATGGAGGGTGGTAAGGAGCTGCTCTGGTGAGTAAAGGGCAGTGTTGGTTGCAGGAAGCACAGGAAGGACGGCGCAGGTGGGCGGTTCAACAACGTGGTGATGAGAAGCACTGGTTTCAACACTCTGGCTCTACATAGCCATCAAATGATGATATAATCGTACATTGTGTAGCTATGATCTGTCTCATTGTGAACCATTGTATCTTTATGCTATTGTCACTACGTTGATACCAAATCGTGCTAGGTTTCTGGACGTGTGGTTTCCATGGTCCAAAAATATCAGAATATGCTATCACGTCGCTAGCTCTTGTGCATGCATAAGTATGAATACAAACCAGGATCCAAAACTAAAATTGATCGGATCATGGCCGAGATGTGATGATATCATCGTCTTACTGGTATAGCTGGGGCATTTGCTGTGACGCGCCAAGCAGGGCTGGTCCGAGGCCGCTCAACTTGATGCAGGCCCTCGGACATGGGGAGACGGGACCCTGCCTGCTGCGTGTTGCGGTTGGCCCGCCCAGAGCCGCAAAGGCCATAAGGGGATGTGATTTGGAAGAAATGGTTCAATATGAATAAGTCTGTGTGTATAGCTTGATGTAGACCTGCGTCAGGAGTCTATTTGGTTGCAGAGTGCTGAAAGACGAGTGACTGCGGAAAGTGTGGGGGAGGAGTGAAACAAGGACGTTGCAAGCAAAGCCATAGCGCAAATGTCTCGACCAGGGGTTCAATGGGTAGTGGGAAGAGTCGCAGCGGCGGATGAGTTGCTCGAGCCTTTGAAGGAATCGCGTGAGAAATAACCGGATAAATGGGTTTCATTGCTGAGTGCTCCGTACGGCGCACACAGTGGCACTTTTGGAGACGCGATGAATGAAGCCTTTTCGGGACAGGCGGCCCACCAGGGCGCATGGGCGGCCCAGGAGTTGTGACGGGGCTTATTAGGTTATTTATGATATGGATATCTTTGATGTATTCTTTTTGTCATTATTTCTCCTTTGCCCTGGAAGACGGAGGAAGAAAGCCTAGATCGATGGGGGCGATGGCCTTGTAGAGAAACGAGCGTACCTAGGTATGTAGGCAACCATAACTGGCCATGGAGTGAGCAGTGCGTAGGTGCGATGCAAGAGTCTGGGGAAAGATAACGGGAGCTCTCCCAGCAAGACGAAAAACGAAAGAAAAAAAACCCCGACTTTATCGAATGTAGAAACGACAGCTGGCTGGAAAGTAAGTTTTTAGTTGGAAATGGTGTCTTGCGGAACAGCGACAGCCACTCGCTTTGCCCACGCCAGTAGAAGTGAAGTCTTGCCAGGCTTGCTAGTGATAATAATGGCTGAGGCAGGGATGCATCGTCCTACTGTACCACTTACCACGAGAGATCATGAAGCTTGCGGATGCAGAACCATTGCAATGTGAAGGTATTTGCTTATTTGACGATTTATTTATTGTCAGCACACACATACGCACACATTGTTGTGAATCGTCTGATGTCACAAACGTCAAACCAGCCCAAGACGCCAGCTGCTTGCCCAGCCAGCAGCGGCAGCGGCAGCAGCGGGCACAAGTACAGGTACAGAGCGCAGTTGCTGAGCGGGGCGGGCTTGTGCAAGGCAGGCTGTCCTGTCTCCAAGCTGGGAGAGCGCAATTGTCACGCGTAATCAACGAGAATCAAAAGCAGCCTCTTTGCGGGCATTTATTCTCTGGCGCCACAGCAGTTAGTTGCACAGTAATATAGTGGATTCAGCCGTTCGTCAGGGCAAACGCCGCCAAGCACGCCCACTGACGTGCCTACATTGATTGCCAGCGACGTCCAGAGCCAAGGCAGCTCTACCTTGGCTTGCCCATCAACGTACCTATAAGATATATACCTAGTACTGAGGTAGCGAGCAGCCTCCCACAGTGTCCTGGCAGGTAGGTACGAGGTACAGGTACCGACACCCCAGCTTCCAGCTCTCAGCTTTCGCTACAGCCTCCTCCTCACGCTCCCCCACCGGCTGAACCGAACCCGACCTGGACACCGACCAGACACATCACCGTCGATAAACGCTTCTCGACAGCCGCGCGTGCCCTTTTCCCGGACGCATATGGCTCTGCACATTTCGTAAACGACCCTCCGACGACTTCCTCCGCCCTGCATCCTGGAAGAGTCGCCTCCATCTCCTCCGCTCCCCGCGCGCCGCACAGCGTCGTCGCGCCGCCCAAAGGCACCATCTATCCACCCAACCTGACAAAAAGCCCTCTTCAATGAGCATCTTCGAGCTGCCTGCTTGCTCCGACCTAGGCCAAGCCTCTCTGATGTCTTTGCTCTTTCCATTAACTCGCTCATTTTCCTGATCTGCATCCGACCATTACCAGACACCGCCATCCCCGCCAGCGCCATCATGTCGTTTCGTGGCGACGACCAGCGCCGTTATGGCTCCGTTCCGCCTGTCCAGTATCCTGTCACAAGGCCCTATTCCGCACATCAGCACCAGCAGACGCAGCCACAGCCGCAGCAGCACCAGCTCCAACAGCCAGCGCAGGATCTAGGCCGGCGGCCTAGCTTCAACACCGGCGACGACAGAAACACCAGCACCTACTACTCGCATCACCACGCCGCCGTCGACCACAACGGGCCCGACTTTGCTCACGCCACTGCCCCCGCCGGCGCAGACGAGCTCTTCCTCACCAGTCCAACGACCACCGCCTCGGCCTCGACCAGCCCGCTCGCCGGCTTCCAGCATCGTTTTCAAGATCCAGTCGCCCAATCGCCTGCCGCTGCTGCGTACAACCCGCAGACCTTTGTCGCCAACAACGCCACCTCGGCCACCGGTGGCTTCACCAGGTCTCAGTCCAGCGCCAGCTCCTACTACCAACACGCGCCGCAGTCCAACGCCGCAGTCTACGGCGGCGCCTCCCCGCCGACATCGTACACGCCCCAGTCCTATAACCCAGCCGCCTACGCCCAGGCTGCCAATGCGCCTCAGCGACAGGCCACCTACCACGGCTACAGCAGCTACGATAGCACCAGTGCCTACGGACAATCTCCCGCCGCGACTTACTCGCCCTCCTTCTCCCAGACGACCCATTCGCCAGTTCTATCCTCGGGCTACCAGTACTCGACACAAAGTCCGACCACGCCCTACACAGCATCTCAAGCTCCGCAAGCCACATACGATCCCTCCCACTATTCCTCAGCATCACATCAACAGTATTCTACCAATGGCGTGGATCAACAAAATGTGCAGTATTCTGCGGCGACTGCGCCATATCCAACAGCCTCGCAGATTCCGGTCGGGCCTGCCTTTAACGCGAACGACCAGTTGTTGTATAACAACCAGTCCGTAAGGCCTGGCTCGCAGTCCTCTCAAGGCGGTGCTGGATCTTTTGTCCAGCCTCTCGGCTCACCTGGCCTGCGCCGTCATCCTACAAACGCTCCTCTTCCCAGCCGGCCTGGCGAGTCGACATGGCACACGGCGGCAGCGGACAGAAACAACAGCGAGCAGCGCATCACCACGGATAGCATACTCAAGGAGATCGAAAGCACCTTTGGCGAGACTACGATATCGGGCCGTCAACGGCCCGCACCCATTGATGGTCGTACAGCAGAAGACCAAGCACGCATGTTTCGCCAATTCAATTCGAATCCAACCACGCCCGCATTTGCAAATGAGAGGCGCGCCTCGAATCAGTCCTACGCCAACGGTACTGACGATGAGGCCGCCGCTGGCGCCATAGCTCTGCAGCAGGCAAACGCAAGCACCATCGAGCCTCATTACTCGAGCGGCTTTGGCTATACCGACATGCCCACCATGCCAGACGAAAAGAATCTCCCATCGCATCCTGAGGAGCAAGACTATAGCAGCGATGATAGCGAATTCGCAGGCGTCGACCTGGCCGGCTTGTCAGGCGGGTACGCTGGCGATATGACTTATGGCAGCGTTGAAGCGCCTCCACCAGGCTCGTCATCGAGCCAAAGACCGTTGCCGACCCCAACCTACTTTGACAATCTACGGTCAGGCTATCATGACGCGCCCGCCTTTGAGCAAGCAGAGATTGACTATGGTGATACCGGTGGTCTCCAATTGCCCACGCGCCGAAGCTTTGACTCGGGCCCGGACCGTGTTTCGCTCAACTCGCGGGCGAGTGGCGGAGAGTCGCCCGCGCAAGACGACTACCAGGATCTATTCTACCACCCCGGTCTCACTAATAGACCTCTACCGCCGCCACCTGGCTCAGATAGCAGCTCTCTATTGTCGACGCAGAACAGTCTACGCCAACCACAGCGGCCGCACTCTCACTCTCTCGGTACCGATGGACGACCGCTGCGACCTGACGGGCCGGAGTCTTACTACACTAGCGCCAATCACCTTCTCCAACCTGAACGATCAATTTCCCTGTCCAGTCACGGCAATGCCCCGGCTGTGGCGCAACCTATTCGCTCCAAGACTGATGCCGCCGAGGATCGAAGAAGGCAGGGCCATCGCCAAGTTTCGTCTTTTGGTGGTCCGGGACCTGCCGAGTACGATACATCAACACCGGCTATCGGGGCGTTTGACGGCATCACACTACCCACTGGACGTAAGAAGAAATTCTTGCCCGCGAAACTTGGACCGGCCGATTTTCTGCGTTGTGCGGAGCCCTGGGCACTAAGTAGCATCGAATCCTGGATGCGCGAGATGGCTCTCGGCGAGGCTGATTTGAAGAGTAAAACGGTGGAGGATGGCCTGACAGCGCTTTTTACGTTCAAAGTGCCAACCATGAATGTGGCAGATGCAGAGGTGCTCAGCAGTTCTGTGCTTGCTACTATGCTCCAAGCTGGCGTTTTGGTGCCCGAGGAGGAATGGGTCAAATTCGGTGATGGTCGCATATCTGGTGTCCTGTGGCAGCTTACCGGCACCGGCTGCTATGCTCCCAAACTGCACGAGTACAACACGGCAGGACGATGCTACTCGATGCACTGCACGCGAACGCTCAAAAAGGTGGACCTCAATGTGTTTAGTGAAGAGTCTAAGCCGACGGATGAATGGCACATTTTTTACAGCCTCTCCAAGGAAGACTTGGAGTCAAAGCCCAAGAAGGAAGTCGAGCGCCAGAACATCCTGCACGAGATCGTTACTGGCGAGGAGAACTACATCAAGCAGCTCGACATCTTCCGCACTCTCTATCGCGACGACTTGCGCACACGGCAGCCCCCCATCATCCACCCGGACAAGCAAGGCAAGTTTCTGGCAAGCGTTTTTGGCAAGGTCGACTCTGTCTTGAATATCAACAAGGACCATCTCCTTGCGCAGCTCAAGTATCGCCAGCAGGAGCAAGGGCCCTGGGTTGTGGGCTTCAGCGACATTTTCCGCGAATGGATTCGAAAAGCCAAAAAGGTCTACATTGAATATGCCACCGGCTATCCGCGCGCCACGTACATGGTTCGTAAGGAGGCCACGCGCAACCTGCTGTTCAGAAAGTTTCTGGAAGACAAGCAAAAGCACAAGTCGTCGCTGAAACAAGACTGGACTCATTTCCTCATCACACCTCTGCAGCGTCTCCAGCGATATATTCTGCTCCTGGAGAGTGTAGATCACAAGATGATTGGAGACAGCGAGGAAAAGGCCAATCTGCAAAAGGCCATCCAGGAGATCAAGACGGTCACGCACGAGTGCGATGGCAAGGTTGCAGAGACCAACAAGCGCGTCGAGATGATGGATCTCGACCGCATGCTTGTTCTCCGTCCTGGTTTCCAGTCCGTCTTGAACCTAGATCATCTGGGTAGAGCCCTGATTCTGCAAGGCGATTTGCAGAGGTTGAGCTCCACAGGTATGCGGTGGGTGGACACACATGCGCTGCTCTTTGACCACTACTTCATTCTCGCCAAGGTGGTGCCGAGCAAAGATGGCAAGGCGGAAAAGAAGTATGACGTGTCCCGAGAGCCCATTCCCATGCCACTACTCTTCCTAGAGAGCAACAATGACGAAGCCATGATAAAGCAAAAGGGTATCACGGCGCCTTTGGGCCGCACAGCACCTGCTGGCGCCGCGGGCCATCAGCTCAGCAAGGTCACCAGTAACGGTAACGGGCGGCCTGGGCTGGAGCACACCTCCACCGGCTCGTCCACAACGACAGCGACGCAGACACAGTCCAACGATGCCGAGAGCAAAATTCTGTATCCCTTCAAAGTGAAGCACCTAGGTCATGAGGTCTACACGTTGTATGCGTCATCTCTGCGCGATCGCACGGATTGGTGCAACAAGATTATCGAGGCCAAGACGATGCATGCCAAGGCTTTATTTTCGCAGAATGCCGAGCCATTCAGACTTCGTGTGCTGGCGGACGCGTCCTTTCACTACGAGGCCGGCTCGCCTCACGCCAGAAGCGTGACCGTGGCGGTCAAGGGTACTCCGCTGGATCGCGCCATTCAGGACCTTGAGAGCGTGTTGGGCTCGGCTCAAGGTGTCCCACCAGTCTGCCGTGCTCAAGTCAACTGCGCGGCGGGTTTCTCAGCCTTTGGCAAGACGTTAATCGCCATTGGTACAGACTATGGCGTCTTCATTTCCGACCCATCAAACCCGCGCGGCTGGACACGAAGCGTGCAGGCGACGAGGGTGACACAGCTGGCTGTGCTCGAGGATTTCAACGTGTGCCTCATCATTGCCGACAAGTCGCTCATCTCGTACCCGCTGGACGTTGTGGCGCCCGTATCTGAATTTGCGCCCCCCATTTCGGACAACACGCGCCGGGCGCCGCAGCGCCTCGCCAAGGACGTGACGTATTTTGCGACGGCGCGCATGAAGGACCGCACGCTGGTCTTTTACAAGCGCAAGGAGGGTCTGCACACGTCATTCAAGGTCGTGGAGCCGCTGTACCACAAGGCGACGGAGAAGCGCTCGCGCATCTTTGGCGGGCGCAAGTCGGCCGCGGGCAGCACCGACACGTTTCGCGACTTTGACGAGTTCTTCTTCCCAGCCGAGTGCTACTCGCTCAGCATCTTCCAGACGTACATTGCGGTGGCGACGGCCAAGGGCATCGAGATGCTGACGCTGGACCGCAAGCAGCCCATGTCGATCCCAGACCTCAAGGCGCAGGCCATTTCCAACATTGCGAGCCGCATCCGTGACCAGAAGCCGCTGGGTATGTTTCGCCTCAATGAGAATGAGTTTATCCTGACGTACGAGGACTGCGCCGTGTACGTGGACAAGCACGGCGACGTGTCGCGCACGCTCATCATGGAGTACACGGGCAAGCAGAAGAAGGCGCGCAGCGCGACCATGTATGGGCAGTACCTCTTGCTGTTCAACGAGGACTATGTCGAGGTGCGCAACGCGGATAATGGGCGTCTTAGGCAGATTATTGCCGGCCGCGACGTGCGCGTCATTGACGGCGGTATCCGCGGACCCACGGGCGAGAATGCGGCCATGGCCCAGCAGCTGCATGGGCATAATGGGCAGATGGCCACGGCGGGGGACACGTCCAAGGGCACGGTCAAGATTGCCATGGCGCACCCGGAGCTGCCGGGGCGGCAGATTGTCTTTGAGATGCTCCTTAACGATGGGCACACGGAGACATAATCTGCCATTCCCCAGAATGTATAGGTCGATGATATTGCCATGCTTTGGCCAATATCATAACAATACTTTTTTTGGATGAGAGCGTGTTGCTCTCTCTTTTTGATGCTGACTTTTTTTTGGAACAAATCTTCTTAATTATTTGCACCCGGATACCCGCAGGTACACTACAGGCGCTGCTATTTGGAAATCTCCAGCGAATTTGTCCTTTTTTCTTCACAAGTAGGAGAGAGCTGGACACTTTTATAACGTCTTATGTTGATGTCATATATTGGATTTTCTGAACTTTGTCGTTTCTTCTTTGGATGTTAGTTGATTGATCATGGGAGTTTTAAAGGGGTTTGTCGACTCAAGCATACACTTCTTGGGATATCATAGTTTTTCTTTTTACATAGCTCGGCATTGCCTGGATTTATATATACGCCGTGTATGACGAGAATATATTCCTATTTGATGTACATGTTTACCATAGAATGAGATGTGAAACGCGACTTTGCATTGCACTCTGATTAGCCACGCGTAGCTGGACGTGGTTTGCGGCTGGGTGCTAAACATCAAACGTACATTGGTAGATGTCAAAAATACATTCGTAGATGTCAAAAGTACATTGGTAGAACAATTGAGCATTAACTTAGGTCTTTCGGGGTTTATTTCCCGACCTTGGTATTTTTGTGTACAAGTATCAAGATGCAATGACCGCCCTGCCTTTGAGATGTACTCTTGGCATTGGCGGCATCCATCTGTACCTCGTCATACGCATTTCTCTAGGCGAGAATCCAAATCTTGCGGGTTTCTCGGTGTCGTTCCCCTGCCCCTTTTGTCGAGACAATTGACTGCCAGGAATACATTTCTCTGTGACGCTCCATCAAGCTTTGGCCTGCTTCTTGACCTGATCCTTGACCTCCTTAGCCTCCTCCTTGACACCCTCGACCACCTCGGCAACTTCGGCGGCGGCGCCGCGGGCGAGCAGGATGCGGCTGACCTGGACGATGCCGACGAGTCCGAGGAAGAAGTTGACGGCGGCGAGTCTGTTTTTTTACAATTCAGTCAGCGAAATGTGGAATTCCGTTTTTTTTCCTTCTCCCCAAGCAAATGGGAGAAGGGCGCAGGTGGGACGTACAGGTAGTTCTTGGGCTTGATAATCAGGCACCAGCGCGTCCAGATGAGGCCCGTGCAGGTCAGGGCAAAGTTCTGCGTAAACGACAACTTCTCGACGGGACGAGCAAAGTCGGAGATGCCGGCAATGACGAGCGCCCACTTCATGACGGGCGCCCAAAAGTGCACCGTCTTGATGCCGATTTCACTCTCCCACATACGCTTGAACCAGCTCGCCTGCTGCTGCTGCTGGGACTGGGACTGGCCGTGCTGGGAGGAGCCGGCGCCGGCCTCGGAGCTCTGCCATCGGCGGCTCTGGAAGCGGAAGCGCGTCACCTGCTGCTGCTGCTGCTGCTGCTGCGTCGCACGGGCGAAGGCCTGGCGGGCCGGCGAGGCAAAGACGGCCTGACGGAACATGGGCCGGGAGGCGCGGAGGATGGAGCTCGTCGAAGCCATGCTGACAAGAGAAGAAGCGGGTTAGTTTTGTTATGTTTTCGTGGGTTCGTTGATGAGGAAGATCTTCGCGCGGAGGGAGAGAAAGAGGCGAAAGAGACTGATGCGAGATGAGAAAGAAGCGGTGATGTTGTAGTCGTCGTCGCGATGAGCCGCTTCTTGAGATGTTAATGGGGGCTTCTTTTTCGGGGGGGGCGTTTTGTTTGTCGTCATTTGCGAATGCTGCAAAGCCTGTGCGATTTGTAGTCGCCAAGGGATCGGCGAAACAATGGGGCGATTGAACTGCACTTACATTTCCTATTCTGTATTCCGAGGACGCGCTGGATATATTGCGCTTCAGGACGAAACGGAGCTTCAAGAAATTATCAGACCTCTAGTTTTCCGTTGAGGCAGAGGGACGTTTGGAAGTGGAGCGCCCTTGACCAGAGATAAACCGCCCAGCGACACCGGCGCTAGCCTTACTGCGAACCATTTTTATGCACGTCCGTCGCTGCTGTGGCAGCTAGCATAATATGCTTGGGTATGTCTCCACTTTTCATTACTTTTGTGCAAGCATCATTGCTGGACCAATCCCGTCAACATCAAAGGTAAACCGTGAAACCTCCAAATCAGAGCTTCCAATTGCGACAAACCCCTCCGAAGCCCACACCTATCGATCGCCACGGGCCTTGCTGCTGATTCATCCTTCCGTCGATACCAGTCTTATAGTCGTCGAATCACACGGCATATCCGCCACAATGTCTGGAAAATATGCCTTCGCCAAGCCCCTCAAGGAGCTGCGCTTCCTCTTCTGCCAGACCTCGGAGGCCAGCGCGCCCGTCCGGTACGTTTGTTCTATACGAAAGCAATATGTCCCCTATGCGACTTTCGATGGGTGTGGAAAGTGATTGGCGCCTCTACAAGCAGAGACAACGGCTGCGGCGGCCGAATAACTTTGGGGACAAAGCATCTGTCCAACTCTGGGCCGGTCCTGCAGCCTGTTACCATCGCGAATCCCACTGGCTCCCCCGGACGTCGCATGGACTCAAGATAAATCGGCTAACTCGGGAACACGCAGCAATTTCCTTGTGCGCGCGTATCCTACGATGAAGAAGAACAACCCCAACATCCCCATCATGATGCGCGAGGCGGCCGGCACGGTGCCCAAGGTCTTTGCCCGCTACGGTACGTCGAACAATGCGAAAGGAAGACAAGGAAGAAGAAGAGAATTCAAAGTATTGCAGGGATAATTTGGCTGATACCTCCTCCTTTGCAGAATTCGGTGTCGAAAAAGCACAGTCCCTCGAAGGCCTCTCGGATAAGCAGATTGAAGACACCATCACCGGCCTCGTCAAGCAAGGATGAAAAATAAAAGATGGCCGCGGCGGCGACGTACCACATTTTCCATACTTGTTCAACTAGATGCAAGGAAGCTCGAAAGAAATGCAAAGCGCTGTGACGATGGTGAAGGTAGGCCATGCATCAGCTGGGAAGATGACGAAATGAACTGTCATCATTGTATATACCGGAACTAGAAAAAGCCAAAAGCTGTACCATCACCATATTCATGACATTTTCTCGAAAACACTACCATCAGCATTGAGCATGCACATCTATCCTGTCTGCTCTCATCACAGTGGGACATCTAACTACGAACTACTTGTGAAATCGAAGCAAAGCAAACCAACCATAGTACTTTTTTACCTTGGTCAAATTAATCCGAACATGTCCGCCTCCCCTCTCACAGTTTGTTCTCCGTTTTGGCGGGCAGCTTGGACTGCGAGTCCTGTTTGCTCTTCTTCTTTCGCCCCGCCTTGCTACTCTTCTTTGGCGACAAAGGTGGCGCTGCGCTCGATGCAGGATCCCCGCCACCCGACTGGCCAGCGTCGAAGCCGACTCTGTTGTCAAGGTCCGCAGACTTAGGCACCGGAAGCTCAATCTTTGCGCCGATGACACCCTTCTCGTCGACGGCAATCACCGTGGCCGACTGGGAGAGCGCGGTAACAGGGAGTGACTTGGCACGGTCATGGCCAGGCTTGGTCGACAGCAAAGTATCATCTGCCGTGAGAGACTGCTTTCGCGGCGAGCTCAAGGGCACAGCAATCCTATCCCATGCCTGCCTCCTGCCTTTAATCTCATCTTCCGTAAAAAGGGAAGGCCGGTGAGTTTCTTTCTCCTTGACTGACGGCTGAGCACTAGCAGTAGCCGCGGCTGCGGCTGCGGCTGCGGCACATGAAGCGAGGTCAGGGGCACATGAGGCGAGGTCAGGGGCACATGAGGCGAGGTCAGGGGCACATGAGGCGAGGTCAGGGGCACATGAGGCGAGGTCAGGGGCAGAGATTTTGGTCATTGGCTGGGTGTTTTCGGTGCCACCATTACGGAGCTGAGCTGCCTGTCGCTTTTTCTTTGTCTGTCTCACGGGAGACCTCCCTGCTCTACGGGCCACGTTGTGTGCTTGAGGGGGCACGGGAGTAGCATCAGAAGCTGTCTGCTCCATCGTAATTTGCGGCTGACATTGTGCAGGAGCGACAGCTGGTGTGGCTGCAGGTCTTTCTGGTAGAGAAACTCTCGGTCTGATATGTTCTTTGTTCGGCGCACCGTCTTGTGGCGCTGTAGCCGATTGAACTACTCTTGCGACTTCCCTGGTAGCTTCTTCTTCGGCGGAACACGGTTTTGCAGTGCTCTCGGGTAATGGAGGCATGTTCTGCGCCTCGAAGCCCAGTCGTGGCATTGGGGCAGTATTCTGGTAAGCGGTATTTTCGACAAGAGGGCCGTGGAAATGAGCCTGGGGGTTGAAGGCGTGAAACGTTTGTTGTCCACGAGAGGCGCCGTCTGTGTTCATGGGGTGTCTCGGCTTCTTTCCCAGATATGGCCCGGTTTGGCTAAACTGTCGAGACTCAGACTGACCAAAAGGCTGATTGTTGTACATGAAAGGGCCCCCGGAAGATGTTCCTTGCGAGGAATAGCCCCCTCTTGCCATGGCCAAGTCTTGCAGAAGTGGCAAGTCGCCTCGGCGGTGCGCTGGGGCCTTGATGACTCTGTATATAGAGTCCTGTGCCAAGGGTCGATTACCCATCTGAAATGCAGACGGTAGCAAAACCCACTTCGACCGAAACATGGCAGAAATGTTAATTTTGATCCCTTTCTCCTCGATACGGCCGCCCCCGTGAGCCAGAGCAAGCGCAACCGAGTCTTCACAGACAAATCTAGTTCATGTCAGATAATTACTACAGAATGAGAAAATTGAGGAAAAGAATGTACCTGATGATGAATTGGAATGTACCGAGGTTCTGCTTCGCCCCATGTGTGTGATTCACGTCTTCCACAGCTCCAAACCGACTCTCGACACCATACCGAACTCTAGTCTGCACATCCATGAGGGGGGACGTTTGCCGATCAGCCACTCTGACCCATATGCTTCGATTTTTGATACTGCACGCGAAGCAGTCACACGGAACGTAGCCTTGGCGGTCCATAGCAGGGAAGGCATTTGGACAAGCTTGGTTGCCGCCGGCATTCGTCGATGCGTTAGCTCGCGGCATGCCTGGATTAGAAAAATCTTTCTGCATGGGATCGTTGAATGCACCAGCACTATCCTGGCGTCGAAAGCCAGGATTCCATTTTTTAGAAAATGGCTTACTTCCATGATGTAATCCACCATACGGCGCTCTGTGAGAGGGCGACCAATTGTGTGGTGTACAGTAGCTGTCGGCACGCTTGCCTCTATAAGGAGACTTAGTCTTCGTGTCTGATCCCGGGGCAGTCAAAGAATGCGCATTTGGGTGGCCCTTTTCGATGTGATTAACGCGGGTGGAGCGGTCTTCAGTATTGGTTTCTCTACAAGACGCGCTGTTAACCGGCCCGTACTCGAGTGTTGACTGTTCGAGAACACTGCTCCTCTCAGAGTTCTTCTCGCTTGTAGATCTGGGCGTAGCTTTCTAAGCCTGACCAGTTGCGGACGAAGGAGTTTGGCTCTGAAGCCTGGGGAGGACAGCACCTGCAGAATGAAAGCTGCCTGGCGGCACGATCGTTTCTTGACCAGCTTTGGGGCTAGGCGGGTGGCTAGGTCTCACGGTCGAGTCCGACTTTCGTCGAGGGGAGCCAGACTGAGAATTGCCGCTCGAGCAAGCGTTCACAGTGAGGGAACCATCACTTGAATTAGGACGTGTTTGCCGGCTATCAGCAGTAACCTTTCCAATGCCACCATCCTTTTTGAGTGTACGTCTGTTCGTGGGGGGTAATCTTGGAGGCGACATTCTTGACCCATTTGCTACTACAACATGGCTCGAAGCGGCTTCCACAGATGCCTTGAGCGCCGCCACGGCCCCCCTCGCTCGGGCTTGCGGTTCATAATAATGCTTGCCGTTAATGACAGCGCACGGTGGCATAAAACCCTTGGTCTTCACCTCTTCGGCGCTCCTGTGTTGCTGTAATCCGGATTCGTGGTGGACTTTTTGACCTGCTGTATATCACCAGTCAGCTGCTGCTTCTGGGTTATATGTTGTAGGAGCAAACTCACTCATCCAGTTTTCCAACCCATTTTGATTTCTGGAAGAAGAAAGAAGATCTCGCGGATCAGCAGCTTCGATAAGGCTTGGCGACAAGAGGTGGTCGCGTCGGCATTTCAAGGCGTTGGTCAGCAGGGGAATTTCGGCATCATTGAGACTGCCCAGTGACTCCCAGTCTTTCGCATCGAGGACTTGGATGACCGAGCCCTTGCTAGCCTCCCAGCTCTTGAGTTTCTCAGGGTGACCTTTGACCGAGAGCCAGTCGTCAACCCAATGGCCGAGCTGCAGAGCACAAGTTTTCATCAGATCACTGAAGATGATTCTGTTCTCCGCGTACAGATGGTTGATGAGGTTCCAAAGGTTGATGGCACCCTGGTGATAAAGGTCAAAGGCGTCAAAATACTGCCAAAGATCGTCCCAGCAGAGCGGTTCCGTCATGCGTCGCATGGCTTCCCAATACAACTGGCGGATGGAGTTGCAGTTCTGTTGAATGTCGTTCCTGGACCACAAATGCAGTCTTCTGCGTGGCAATATGTGATACATTGGGCGAAAAGCACGCTCCCCGTTGACGGTGGAGAAGATAGCTTTCGCGCCATGAGGCGGGTTCGTGTAGAAGCCAAGCGGGAGATTGTCCTCGATATAGCTTTTCGGTATCTCGTCAGTAGACGCGTGGAACATTTTGTAGTCTTTCGGTATTCCGTTGGGGTAGGCTCTAGCGAAGGACTCTTTGAGCTCGTCAGGTTGGTCTTGGACCAGGATTCGGGGATGCGGATCAAATCGATGAAGGGTTGGGATAGCTTCGATCATTGTGGTTTGGGGGGGGGTCTGGTTACGGCTGTCTAGTGTGGTCTTTTGAGGTATGCTTAGAATGCTAGAGAAGCGAGTGAATATGTTTGTTGCCTGCAGTGCGAGCTTTGGCTTGCGCGGATATAGGTTTGTTGTGAGCAGCGGCAGTTGCATGTAAACGGCAGCAAGTGTCAAGGTGAATGAATACCGTGTCTTGAAGGCGTTCGCACTGGAGCAATTGGCAAATAGTTCTCCGGTCCTGTATTATGGAGTTGGTGGGTGAATTGAATGTGAAAGAAAGGTGAGCCGCATGCAAGTCGACGGCTCGATGGCTAGCTGCCGTTGCCTGCCACTGGTGGCCGTGTGCCCACAGCAGCGTGCAGCTTGCGGTTTCGTAGGAGTTTTTCGTTTTCACTATGAGTCTGATACTTGGTTTCTTGTGGCTCTTGTTGCATGTCAATAATCGTTTCGGGTGTTGATAGAACGTCATTGTAAAGAGGCGAGCTAATTATCATCCAAAATGTAATCTATTTTACACGCAACAAAGCAAAGCTGTGGTTGGATTCCTTAGTCGTTCTTCTTGGCGTTGAGGATTTTGAGAATCTCCGATTCGTTATCGCCAGCAATGGCTTTGCCGTTGTTCCAATCAACGGTCTGGAGGAGCTACGGTCAGCGGGTGGTTCACGGTTCACGGGCTGCATTATGTGGAGAGGCACTCACGAGAGGTCTCAGGAAGTTGTCCTTGCTCTCCTTGAATCGCTTCAGGGCATCCTTTTCGTCGCGGGCACCCTTTATGATCTTGGAGATGCCGCCAGAGCCGACGTAGCCCAGGATTGTCTGGACTTGGTCGGTGGTGGGGGAGTCTTCGGTAATGTTGAGCTCAAAGGGCTCGCGGCCGGGTTTGGTCTGGGCAGAATGGTCGCTAGCTTGGTCGAGTGTTGCGCCAGCCTGGGCGTTGGCCGAGACTTGCTTGACTAGGTTGGCGACCTTTACCGAGGTCGGGGAGCTGGCCTTGTGGAAGACGGTGACGATGTCGAGCGTTCTGTTCTGTTTGGCGGGGAAGAGCTCCCAGTCAGCTTTCTGACGCCATCTGAGCATTGCGCGCGTCTAGAAGACGGGCTGTCGAGGCCAATTGCACTTACGAAACGAAACATTGTGTTGGATTGAGCTTTGCAAAGCTGTCTCTATTGTTTGGAAGATGGCTGATGGTAGATGCGCAGGCTTTACTGGTGCAGCCTAAATGACGTTTCGCTTGGTCGAGCCGGAGCTAGGTACCTTAGGCAACGCCCGAGCTAGCGTCGGTGATGACTGGGCTGTCGCTTGTTTCCGAGATGGCGTCAGACTTCTGCTGGGGACCGTTCCGAACTAGTACGTCCACATTATTTACTGGTGTGCTTCATGGATCGCAACGCCACAAGAAAACGCCAAGCCTGATTGTTGCTTTGTTTTATTCGATACAGCTAGGTACACAGTTCCACCATCACCTCTGAAACCAGGGGCATATTTTTTTTTTGGATCACTTGTACAGCTCGAGCTCAATCGCGACTTCGTCAATTGTGCTCCGACGCTCTCGGGTAGGCCTCTAACTACCGTTGGGGAAAAGTGCGCCGCACGTCTTCCTCCGTAAATCTTCTGGTCAGCCGTTTTAGTAGTCGTACGCGCCCCTCCATGCTCAGCTGGATTTGGTCTCCCATTGGCACCAAACACTTGGCCAAAGTATCGTAATCCTTCATCATCAGTCTGACAGTGATCATGAGAAAGTCAATATTGTGAAAGACGAGTGCGCCTTCCTTGGCATACGTCTCCTTCTGCTCAAGGAACGAAATTGGATGATCGCGCCAGTGACGCATCGGATTCAGATGATGAGATGTATGATACCCGTCATTGAAGCAGAATCGGTTGCTCTTGAAACACATGCTTTGTTAGCTTTGCCGGTGCAGTCACAGTACCCCCAAATGGCTACTTACTGGCACGTCTATCAAGGTTATGCTGGAGCGAAAGTCCGAATCTGGCTCGTCTGGATCGACAAAGGCGTGTTGTCCCCAGTTGCCCACCATCAGACCAAGTCGCATGATCATGAACGGTGCCACATAAACAAAAAATGTCGGCTTGGCGCCACAGAGCTTGGACATGGTGAAGTAGAATAGGTAGGTCGACAGCTCCCATGCGGCAATTCGAAACGCTGAATTGGGGCGCCGAGTTCTCAGAAAGTACAAAGGCAGATCAAGCCAAACCAAGAAATAAAACCTGCCGAGATAGCACAAGAAGTCGGTGAGGCTGTCGCGCTGAAATCGGATCGTCGACGAGAGATCTCCAGGGCCGTTGCCCTCGACATGGTGGTGCTTGACGTGGTGATAGTAATACGAGTTCCACGTATGACCCATCAATGGATCGGTAACGTACGGGAACAGCTTGTCCAAGAGCCCAAATTTCTTATTGAGAATTCCACGCTGATGAATATGCTGGTGCATCATGAGAGTGTATGTGCCAACGTAGTAGAATTGCATCATGAGATGGAGAATGCCGTGTATGTATGAGAAACTCATATACAGGTAGATTGCACTTGGAACGGATGTCATGAAATACAAGGCCAGGTGCAGCACCATGACAACGTCTGTTTCGTGGCGAGCAACGCCCCGGAGGGACCGGAGGAGAGGCCGGATGAAGCTCTTGGCTGGCAGGCGACTTTCCACTTCATCCACAGTCAAGAGCACAGTCGGCTCGAAACGAGGATTTCCGGGCTCCCTCATGGCCTTGAGTGTCGCGACAGCTTCATGTCCATTTGCATTCTTCTTTGTGGATGCCGTGCTGGTGCTCTGTCGTCTTGTGGGAGCACTGTCCTTTCCGTAGATTGTAGGCGACGAATCCTGGGTGTTTTGAGCGACATTTTCGGGCAGCCCTTTTCCGAGCTGGAGTTGGATATCGTGCTCTAAATTTTTGAGAACAATAAAATCTTGCGCAGTAAGTGCATTGTCAAAAAACAGATGAGAGCCTGCCATGTTGGGCTAGGCTTCCAGGTCGACGGCAACCTGGTGTGGCGTGTGAAAGCGCAATCAGAGCAAGGCGCACGGCAATTTTTTGTTAATGATCAAGATGAAAGAGAAAGACCATGCCTACGAAAATGCTGAAACCCATCGGACTGGTCTGACTTTCGTTCGAAACCCCAACTAAACAAGGCCGCCTGGGACGCCCCTTTCTTTATACATCGACCGCCTAATAAAAGTGTACATGCTAGTCAGGACTCGGTAGCAGAAGCTGCCTTGCTGCCGCACCTGCCGGAGCTACCCTCTTTGCTTGGACCGTGCGACCCACTCCTGAGATGAGGCTACTGGTGCATCCATCTCAAATAACCCATCGAATACTAAGCCGTCTTGCGTCCACGCGTCCTTGCCAAGTTGAGCAGTGCCTATGCAACACGGCAAGGGAGCCGATGGCTTGATATCGAGCTGTAAAGGTTGGCATGGACGTAGCTCCGGACTGTCTGCTACCATGTCTAGCGAAGCGATACAGGGTTCTTAAAATTGGGGTCGCCAAAGGCTGTGGGCTGCTGCAAAGCAAGTATTCTCTTTGTTTATCGATCCATAATTGTGGGCTGGTCTGGGCTGGTCTGGGCTGTGCACTGCATTCCTAAAGCTAGCTATGCATTTGCTTGCTTGCCAAAAGCTGCGAGCTTGTTGCCTCTCGGTTTGACAGAAGAAGCTGAAATAGCAAGATACACCAAGGTGCTCATGGGTCATCAGTAGGCCCGCCAGGAAGACTGCAAGATTATCTGACCCAAATTCACAGAGGTTTGCGAGGCCATGGTGAACAAAGCAGTCCACCGCAGTCACCAAGGGTTACGTGCGTCAAGGCTATAAATAATTCAAAGGTAGCATTTACTGGTAGCGCACGCCCAAGGCCGGTACCAAAGTCTCGAATGTTTGACTCGAGCTGCAGCTCCTTGCTGTTGAGCCTTCTTCTTGCTTCACAATGCCATCATGATGTTCCCTTCCGTTGTTGTACTAGGACCCAATCCAATCCTAGCGAGCGCAGCGGACATCGTCCCCGGTCGTCCTTCCACTGTCGGTTTACACAAGTACCCGTGAATTTATGTCAAGCAATTCAGTTCCATGTAAATGAATAGATTCCTTCTTTGTATTGATGTAGATATGCGCTGTCTAAGTGATCGTAGCTGGG
Source organism: Akanthomyces dipterigenus (assembly GCA_030783385.1). NCBI lineage: Eukaryota > Fungi > Ascomycota > Sordariomycetes > Hypocreales > Cordycipitaceae > Akanthomyces > Akanthomyces dipterigenus. Next base: position 26,207 of record JARJRE010000634.1, on the reverse strand, counting down.
CTACAAATCCACGATCGCTGGTCGCCTCGCGGGTTCAAGACCTGTGTTCTTCATACCAGTTAGCAAAGCTTTCAACGGCAGAGATTGCAACAAAAAGTATGAAAAATTGAGTCTCAGAATATGTAAGAAATTGAATATCAGTTATCGGGACGATATAGCATCTCCGGCGAGAGAGCCACCGACCAGAATCAATCGCAAATTTTTATCATCATAGTTTTTGGAAATAGGGAACTCGAGGCATCAAGGGAAATAAAATCTTACCATTAGTGATAGATGAGGGCCACGGAGGACACAGAGGCACTATGCACTGTGTCGTGCCCTCCCATTCCCAACATCTGCATCAGCGAATGGAATAATTCGCAGTCGACAGCAAAAAAGAACAGGAGCTTGCAGCAGGAAAAAGAATTTGGGGAGCTAATAAAGGCCGGCAGGTGGGCCGAAGAAGCGGGGCACTTGCATCCCAGGTCGGTGGCGCCAAAGTCTTCGGGCGTGGCAAAACTAATAATCCGCGCGTTTTCGTTAGGGCACGCTGTGAATTTTCATAACCCACACGCTTGCTTTAGCCGAGACCGTCAAAAAGTTCATTTGGTGCTTTCAAGGCGTGTGCATCTCCAAACTACATCCACCCCAGACCATAACCGACATTTGGTACGAACAAATCACTTCCCGTCCACGAGAGCGCATACAACCAATCTTTACTTCGAACACTGAGACGTTGCGCCGTACGAAAAGAGCTTTTTGGGCTGACCGTTTCTCCCCCTCCAGATCAACGATAGTCACAATGGGCGAAGCTCTGATTGAGGGATCCAACTGGCGCCTCGTTGAGGTCGGCCGTGTTGTTGTCATCACCAACGACCACCCCTACACTGGCAGACTCGCTGCTATTGTCGAGATCATCGACCACAAGCGCGTACGTTCGATCACTGCGGAAACCGCAAGCGCAGGCGGAGGAGATCTATTGGTTTCGTGATGGGGCAGTCCTGAACTGACATACGTTTGTCTCGCGAATTTAGGTTCTTGTCGAAGGCACCTCCTCAGATGATAGCCTCGTTGTCCCGAGACAAGCCCTTCCCCTCAACAAGGTCCTCCTGTCGCCCCTCGTCATCCCCGGTCTTATCCGTGGCTCCCGCCACGCCACCCTGAAGAAGCAGTGGGAGAAGGCCGAGATCGACTCCAAGTGGAAGCAGACCAACTGGGCCAAGAAGCGCGCCCAGGTGGCCAAGCGCAAGGCCCTTTCCGACTTTGACCGCTTCAAGGTCATGCGCCTCAAGACCCAGCGTCGATTCGAGGAGCGCAAGGCTCTGGCCAAGATCAAGGCTTCCGCGTAACCACCCTTCTGTCATGGAGTTCAATTGTAATGTTGGAGTCATGAGCAAGGGATATTTTTGGTTCGCGGAGAGCATTGAAAGGCTGGGGGGAGATTTCACGGTGTAGATGGTTGCGGTATGAAAAATTCCGGACAGGCAAAAACGCATTACGGCAGCATGACAGCGTTTGAAAAGCTGCTTGCTGTTTTTCTTTTTTTATAAAAATCCCAACCCCCGTTCTGGAAGGGCTGTATGTCACATTTCATCGATTATGATGAGCGGCGTCAATACGGAAATTCAGAGACTCAAATGAATTACAAAAAAAGAACGAAAAAAGGTGCACAATACAGTGAAATGCTTCTGGTGAAAAATTGAGCTACCGTAAGCCGAAATTCGGGCGACAGAATGACATCTTTTGGTTGTTCGTCGTATTCAATGCCAGTTGTCCTCGTCATTCCCTCATGTTCGCAGGAGTGCAAGCCAAGTCCGAGTGGAAGTGGTCGATTACCTAATACAGTTTAGCGCCAGTCCACCACCAAACCCTAGAATTTCGCTGTGCGGTTTTGGCCTCACAAAACGGAGCGGCTGTAAATCGTAGCCAGAGCACGACCCCATCAGATTTGACAAGAATCTGTAAGTAGCTACCGCCTCAACTCAGAAGTTACGGCCAATTTACCGTCTAGATGACGCCATGGAAATGAGCTCTCATTTGGAGCAATCTGACGGTGGCGCGGGCTATAACAAGCTGCTAATTAGCCGAAACAGTACATACATCAGTCACAATGGCCAACCCCAGAGTCGAAGAGCTTCCTGACGACGAGACTCAGCGTCCTACCGTCGACCAGAACGACAGCAGCGATGAATCCGATGTCGAGGATGGCGAGGCCAACCTGCCCGCCGGCTCTACCGCCGTTGTCCACTCCCGCAACGAGAAGAAGGCCCGCAAGGCCCTCGAGAAGCTGCACCTGACCCGCGTGCCTGGCATCACCCGTGTTACTCTCCGCCGCCCCAAGAACGTATGTCTACCGAGATATTGCTGCCAGGAATACGAGAGGAACTGCGGCATGAATTGATTGGAGAAGATCGTCTAATGGAAGCGAACAGATCCTCTTCGTCATCAACAACCCCGAGGTCTACAAGTCCCCTAACAGCAACACCTACATGTGAGTTTCTCAGCAGCGAATGCTCAAGAGAATTAAAGTTCTCTAACACCTCGCCCCCCGCAGTGTCTTTGGTGAGGCCAAGATTGAGGACATCAACGCCACCGCCCAGGCTGCGGCTGCCCAGCAGATTGCTGCCCAGCAGCAGGCCGAGGGCGGCGATCACGCCGGCCACGACCACGCCGGCCACAGCCACGCTCAGGACGGCGACGCCAAGAAGGAGGACGAAGAAGAGGATGATGACGAGGAAGTTGACGCCGAGGGCATTGAGGACAAGGACATCGAGCTGGTCATGACACAGGCCAACGTCAGCCGCAACAAGGCCGTCAAAGCACTCAAGGAAAACGACAATGATATTGTCAATTCCATCATGGCTCTCAGTATCTAGCCTTGATGTGTTTATAACGTTATCTTTTTTTACTGCAAAGCATACGAAAGAGAGCATGGGTTGGGAAAAGCTGTTCATATGTTGGTAGTGCGGTAGGACGCATACACTAGCCATTGTATAGAACGTACTTTGGTATCTTGACATCGGTTTGATATCTCGAATGGAATCAAATGAACAAAGCTTCGTCTTATATTGAATTGGCTGTGAGGCTGACTGCGTGGCTCGTAGTGCATGCGCTTGTAGAAACGACAAAGAGAAATAACCAGCTAAAAATTGAGATCCTAAGTGACAGTCGTTCCTCTGTCTATCCAATAAATAATTGATGTAATCAACCGCGAGACTAACCGCCACCAGCTGAATTGCACCGTCAACTTTACTGGTAAAGATCGGGACAAGTCGCGATGACGATCACGTGACTCAGTCACGTTTGCGCTTCGTTCCTGGGTGTTCGGGGCCGCAGCAAAGTCAATCAACACCTTGGATCAGCAATTACCTCTCCACTCCGAGAATCCTCACAAACAACGACAAAATGGCCACGGTAAGTTGAAAACTTTCCAATTGAGGCGATTCGCACGCGAATTCTACTCCGAACGCAGTCCGAGCGATGCAGGCGCCGCGGCGAGGCACTCATCTCGACGAACAAAAAGGGAGCGCCCGACCGTGCGGATCCGCCGAACTTTCCCCCCCCGATCCGAGCAGAGCGATGAGGAGGGATATGATGGGACAGCATCAACTAATTCGGATTCTTCTCATGAAAATAGCGAAGCGCTGCTCTGAAGCTCGACTGGTCCAAGGTGACCAGCTCGCTGGGCCTTCGCGGCAACACCGTCTCCGCACTGCAGGCGTTCAAGAAGCGCAACGAGGACGCCCGCCGCAAGGTGCAGCTGCTCTCGGAGCAGGCCACCACGGTCGACTTTGCCCACTACCGCTCGAGCCTCAAGAACCAGGCCGTCGTCGAGGAGATTGAGAAGCGCTTCACCGCCTTCAAGCCCGCCTCGTACGACGTCAACCGCCAGCTCAAGGCCATTGACGCCTTTGAGGTCGAGGCCGTCAAGAACGCCGAGGCCACCAAGCAGGCCGTCGACCTTGAGCTTAAGGATCTCGCCGCCACGCTCAAGAACATTGAGGAGGCCCGTGCCTTTGAGGACCTCACTGTTGTATGTTGACGCCCGGGTTGTGATGGTGGTGGACTATGCAATGATGGAGCATGGATGGGTGCTGATGAGATATTTAACAGGACGAAGTTGCCGCCGCCGAAAAGTCCATCGACGAGAAGGCTACTCAGCTCATTTCCAAGGGCCGATGGATGGTCCCTGGATACAAGGTTCGCTTTTCTTCCGCTGCGACGAATTTATTGAACGGATTGCTGACCCTCCAACAGGAGAAGTTCGGCGACCTCGCCCTTGTATAATCAGCCTACGCTGCCCGGCTTTACAACCCTAAAGCTTTCCTTTGTGTACTCTAGCATTGTAGATACAATATATCAAAGTGGTAGGGCTACGTCTCTACTTATACCCCAACTTTTGTTATTCATGGCAATGTGATTGGTGTAGATTTTCCGCGCACGAGCCGCCACGACTTCTCTTTCCTCGCTTGTCTCGTCCACAGGGCAAGCCTTGGTAGTTGTAGACAAAGTTTGAACTTTTTTTTTCATTGTATTTGCTTCATCAATATTTGCGGATTCTGAAACGGGACCCAACAAGCAAGCTCCGTATGCAATGCTCTCCAGGCTGACAAGTATCTTCCAACGCTTCAACACGGCTGCATCCTTGCGACATATTTGCCCACCTCACCACGGCGTGTTTTTCCAGACTTGTATCAAGGCTTGGCGTACTTGGCGGTCCATTCCTTGGCCGTTGCAATAGCGGCTTGTTCGTCTTCCTTCCAGCTCTTTGCGACGTCGGCAGCCAGAGGGTCGTCGGGGTTGGGGGCACCCAGGAGGGCCTGAATGGACAGCAGGATAGTTCTAATTTGCAGAGCTGGAGACCAGTTGTCTGCAAGAGAAAACACAGGTTAGTTGGTAATGCCCTTTGCACGGTAATGTGGCTGTGGTGTCCTACTTTTCAAAACATCGAGGCAGATGCGACCGAGCTTGTCGACGTTGGGATGGAAGATTTTAGTGAGGAAGCGAATCTTGGGGGGCGTCATGGGATAGTCTTCGGGTAGGAATAGTTCGAGCTTGAAGATTCCGCCTGCGATGATTTCCGCGCGTCAGTAACTATGCATCTCCCGTGCTCGTGGCGAGCTGTCCGCTGTCGTGATCAACGCGGGACGGACGGACGGACCTTCGTAGGGCGACTGGGCAGGGCCGTGTATTTCGACGTCAAAATAACGCAGGTTGTCCTCGTGAGGGATGGCGCTTATTCCGGGAACACTAGGTGGCAGAATTCAACCGATTAGCTTTCAATAGCGGCGCATTTGTAAGAACTCCAAGACCCCAGGCGAAGGTGGACGTACGGTTCGGCCATGAGGCGTTCCGTCTCTTTGATTATACGCTTTGGTAGAGCCATGGTCGTAAGTCGGTCGTTTGTGGCTTATAGTGGCGAACAAGCTGGGTCCCTTTGTTTTTAATGTTTTTGAAAAAAGGTGTACTTTTCGTCCGCAGAGAGATCGTGCTGAACTTAGACGGCGAGACTGGGAGAGGCAGAAGAGGCGGGCGGCGCGCGCGCACACACAGAGGGCTGATCAGCTGCAGGTGGCAAGGCGGGGTGGTGGCATGCGACAGCGACGAGGCGCGGCAAGCAGAGCTGAGCAGCTGGCGAACGCGGTTGCTGCAAGCTGCTGGTGTGTAGAAATGGCGGAAGGAGAGTGCGCAAGTACACCACGAGTGCGGTATGCGAGGAACAAACGGACCAAAAACTTTTGGAGGGGGGTTTGGGTGTCGACGACGGGAGGGGAGGGTCATAAAGTGGCGTGTGGTGGGCTTCCCGCGACATCACCGAGTTAGCGGGCTACTTTAGTGACTGTCGGGGTATCGTCCGGCGTCTTGGTTGGCATCCGTTGATGATAGGTATATACGCACTCTACCTATGTACTTAGCATGTAATATACCACAGCATGACAGAAATACAGGTAGATGAGATTGAAACTGCGGCTTTCAGTGTTGTTTCGATGTGTTTTGAATCCCAATCAACTATCATCAGATTCGACTCGACGATTTGGTCGGCCGGCCGCATACTATCACCCGCACAACTAGTCTTGAGTCAAGCACTTGTAAGTTGAAGTTGACTTTCCTCAGTACTGGTATAGTGTAAAGCCCCATTCAAATGATACTACCTTTTCTTCTCCCATTATTGTAGCCTCTTATTTTATCTGCCCATGTCTTCGGCTGACAACGAGCAGGTAGTCCACCTACGATTGGAGCACCCAGTTCTTACTTCAAGATAAACGAGCCGCATGACCAATGGCGTCTATTCCTTCGGCGGCCGGTTTGCTATTATCGCTTGTAGAATATCCCTCGCACCGCCCCTGACAAGAATTTCTGCCATGTCATGACCAAACGCCTCGGCCTCGTCATTCGTCGTGACAACCCGCTCCAGCACATTGTCGACAGCCGTCGTACCATCCAGGCTCACGACAATCGCTCGCAGTCGCAACGCAAAATCCTCGGCTTCTGCTGTAACGAATCATTCCGTCTCGACGCCGATAGGCACCGTGCAGCCTCCTTCGAGCTTCCTCAGCAGCGCACGCTCGGCCAGGCACGCGAGCGTCGAACGTTGGTCCGCCAGCGGCCGCAGCATCGCCAGCGTCGCCGCGTCGCCCTTGCGGGTCTCGAGCCCCAGCGCGCCCTGGCCGACGGCGTGGTAGATGCCGCCGTCCTTGGAGCCGAGGTGCTGGCTGATGCGGTGCTGCAGGCCCATGCGCTCCAGCCCGGCCGCCGACATGATCATGCACGTGTACTCGCTCTCCGGGCTGTCCACCTTGGCGAGCCGCATGTCGACGTTGCCGCGGAGGTTGGCGAAGCGCAGGTGCGGATAGAGGCGGCGCAGCTGGGCGGTGCGGCGCACGGAGGAGGTACCCACGACGGCGCCCTGGGGCAGCGTTTGCAGGCTGGTGTATGGTAGACCGGCCTTGATGATGAGGGCGTCGCGGGCGTCGTCGCGCGCGGGGATGACGGCCAGCTCACAGTCATCGGGTAAAGACGTGGGCATGTCTGTTTATTTCACATTTAGCAGATTAATCTTGTGGGGAAAAGTGGATGGAAAGCTTTACCTTTGAGGCAGTGAACAATCACATCAATCGTGCCAGCCGTCAGCTTCTCCTCGAGCTCGGATGTCCACAGGTTCTTGCCCTCAAAACTGTAGAGCGCCGTGATCTTGTCGCGATCGCCCAGTGTGCGCATCGCGTCCACTTCAAATGACTTGCTTGGAAAACGCTTCTGCAGAGTGTCGCGGATTCCTTCGGCCTGGATCTTGGCCAGGATGGATTGGCGGGTGCCAATACGCACGGGATGGAGCTTTGCCGCAGAGTCTGCCATTGCGAATAGCCAATAATAAAGAAGAAAACGGGAGAGGTAGAACTAAAGATGAAACTGGCCAGAATCAATCAGGCAAGGCTTTTAGTCTTATTTCACCTCGCGATGGAACATTGAGGGAGGGATTTCACCAGGCTATAAGGCTCGGCTCTGGTTTGGCGACACTTCCGACCCGCCAACAGCTACAAGGCTTCAAAGCGAAAACTGCGGATAACACTCAAGAATTTTGTTCTAGCGCGCATGATTAGACACTACGATTTTAAACCCGATTTGGTATTAATGATGCTCGGTAGTATACAGAAATATACACCAACCGCTGCCTGCCAACGCCCACTCCGAAAACAAGTCACCTAAAGTACACAAAAAGCAGCGCCTTGCTCTTCCGAAACATGGTGCACGCAGAAGTATGGTCTACCCAACGAGAGAAAACTAGCCTCCTCGCCGGCCGCCACGCTTCTGGCCAGTGCTTCGCGACCACGAGCTGGCGGTCCGCTTAAACGGTCCAAATCCAAGTGACAAGGGTGGTGTCACTGGCAGCTTTGGTTTGCTGCTCCCGGCTGTGTCGAATCCCAATCGGCCCCATCCGCGCGGCTGTTTCTCTGGCACCGCCTCTTCTTCCTCTTCGTCACCACTTCCTATCGCAGGGTCTGGAAGAAGGCTCATCGTCTGCCGGCTCTTGAGCATTGCTGCCTGCAGCGCCGCCCAGGACTCCACCTGTCCGTTGGCCGCCTCTTCAACGCAATTGCATTCGTCGCCTGCAGGACAATACATTTCACCTGCAGCATGCCATTCGCCCAAGCAGTCTTCGTGGCTAGCACAGCCGCATGCAAGACAAGTCGGAAACAGCGCATCGACCGGTTCTGTGCAATATACGCAAATGAGTTTGTCCTGCCGTTGTTGGCACCGATCACAAGTGCCGACAGCACCACCAACCTTGGGATCAGATGATGTGTACTGCAGTGGTTCCAGCTGCGTTTCGTGAACACGACAGAGTCCTATGATGTCCAGACCGCGGCCTGACGCAAGGAGAGCTTGTAAATTGTCCTGCTTGCCCATCGCCAATGGTGATGATTTGCCTGGCAGAATGCTGCTGCCGTTGGCGCTAAACTGGCTGTCTCCGAGCCCATTTGGCGATGCGTCTTCCTTCAAGATGTTAAACTTCAGCACCTCCAAGCGGGCTAGTGGTTGCTCCCACATCTGCAACAGCTCCGCATAAGCATATCTGTAATTAATGTGCAGGTCTGATAACTTTGGATCCAGTAGGGGACGCGACATCCATCCATCGTCGTCAAAGATGCACTGGTCCTCGAGAATGATCGCGACGTTAGTAGGTACCAAGGTTGTAAGGTCCTCTTTCCGAGGTTCGTCATCCGACATAGATGTCCTGCCGCCACCTGAGCCCACCACAGCTGCAGTTCCTCCGGCACTACTGCTTCCCATACGCGGTGCAATGCTGTTCAGAATCATCTCCGCTGGGCTAGGCTTATTCTTTCCCTGTGAAGGTGGAGATGAAGACGTCGTTGTTCCAGTAAATGAGCGGGGGAGATTCGCAGCCAATGCCGATGCAAACCCAGTGCTACTTTTTGGCTGAATGAGCCGCGAGTTTGGAGACTTGGAAAGCATTGACCCGGTTTCTTGGTCACCCAAAAAGCCTTTACTCTTTGAAGGGGGCGTTTCACCACATGAGAAAGAGTTCGGCCCTGTCTCGGCGTTCCACGCACCGTCATCTGAGGTTTGTGATCTGGCATAGTTTATTGGAGTGTGGAGCGTCCCAGGTGTTGTCACGGCAGAGTTGGTGAAGCTTCTGCTGTAAATGTTCCACGACGTGACATCTGCAGGAAAGTATTCCAAGGAGTAAGACGGTGCTTTTAATGGCAATGGAGTCTCCTGCTTGGGTAGGTTTGATTCGGCGTATGCAACGCCGTGGTCGGTCGACGCTTCGCCAAATATGCACGCAAGCATAGCCAGCATTTGAATGTCGGCCGTACTCTCAAAATGCTCAAAGAGATCAACAAGGAGATCCTTAGCTAAGGGATGCTGGCCCCATCTGACTCTGCCGAAGAGCGCATTGCCATGCAACCACGGGTCCAGGGGTGCATTCTTGTCAATGTAGCCAACTCGCGAAACAACATCTCGCGCAATGACCAAGATCGAGTCACGCTTTGCATTGCCTGCCAATACTTCCAAGGGTATACCCTTGTGTAAAAGAAGAGCCAGATACAGCCAGATATTTGAGAGATCGGTGAACCCGTATTTCTCGGCAACGCTCGCATTGTGGTTACACACATCGGCTCCGTCGCCAAAGATAGCATACTCTTCAGCGAATTCTCTCTTTGAAGGCAAGTCTGCACGAAGGTCGTGGATTGCAATGACGTTCCGTGCCTTGATAATGCGACGACGGCTCATTGCAGTGCCAGTAGCTGTTCCAATTCCGGTGCCTGTTCCAGTGCCGGTGCCTGCGCCGCTAGATCTCACTGAACGATCTTCGCTCCATGCCTTCTTTGGCTGGCGGCTCGGACGATACCACATATTCATATTATGAATAGAAGTAGATTCCGAGTCACTAGAAGAGGATTCAGAAGATGATCGTTCCGAGTCAGAATCCGCGGACAGATCATCGGTAGCAGACGCCTCTTCGGTGTTTTCTCGCTGCCGTGGACTTCGATCATACGATAGACGTCCGAAGCCAGCAAAGAACGGCTCGTTCTTCGGTCGGTCCCTGAGGGTTTCTCCAGCGGATGAAAACAGCGCTCGAAACTTTTCTTCTTTAGTAGGAAAGAAGCATACAAGTCTTCCATCGTTGGAGAAGCGGGCGCCACATGTTCGAGGTGGCGGAGGCATTACGGCACGACCATGAGGAGCGATCGTCGTGTCGACCTCGTCGGTGTTGGGAAGCTCTTGCGACATGGAGATCGACCCAGTGGCAGCGGGGTCTTCATCCTCACTTGAGCTGTCGTCTGCCAGGCCATCTAGGTCATCGTCCAGATCACGCACATTTTTGAAGAATGTGGTGCTGGATTCCAGGTTTACTTCGCCGAGCAAGTATGTAAATGCAACTTCGAGGCAATTTTGCTTTCGCAGCAAGAACTGATTTGCCAATTTATGTATCTCGCGGTGTAGTCTTTTGTGTGTCTCTTCTGGCATGAAGGATGACTTTTCAATGGTGAACTTGGGCGCCTTGTGTTTGGGATATCCAGTGGGGACATCGATTTTGACCTGAATAAAAATCGAGTCGGCGTCGACGCCCCATGGACCCGTCAAAGAAGCGTTGAATGTCAAACTGTCCATGTCAATGCTATCCCATTTCGCCTTCGGAATTTGTGTGCTGACGCGCAGCAGCTCTTCTTGGATGGTATCAGGTTCGCCCCATTGGTCCTCCGGGAAGCTGTGGGCGAGTATGCCATCTTTGGACGGTAAACGACGAAAATTATCCGTTGACATCTTACGCTTGTTCATCGTAATACCCTTCATCCATCCGATTGCCGATTGGCTGTCTGTAGTCTTCTTATTCGAAAGGACTTTCGCCTTCATCGAAGGACCACGCCAAACAGGCCTTGAGTAGCGGTTATGAGGCGTACTTGCTCGAGAGCCAGCGTTGATGCTGCTTCTTTGCTGAGCATTTCCTTGCATCCTTTGATCACTCATGGTTCCAGCTTTGCGCTCCTTCGTCGGTACATCGTCCACTGCTCGGAAGGTTCTGTAACTCGCGCCTTTTCGAGTGATCTTCAATCCTTTCCTTGCAAAACCGCCTTTTGCATGGCCAACGGAATTGAACGTAGAATTGTCGATGCAGTGCAGCCGCAGCTCATTATCTGTTCCCCATGATACTAATTGAAACTCTCGCTCATCCATGCCGGCTTCTGAAACGCCACCACGGCTTCTCCATAGAAATTCTTTGGCTTTGTGGTCTCCATGGCCCGGGAATATAGCCACTGGTTCAGGCGATGCATCTATTGGGGAGTCATCCGACCAGAGGCGGTCATAGAGAAACAGGTCACCCGGTTCATTCTGCGGCATGGCGAGAATCCCCCAGCCAAATGGGGTATGTCGGGCTCGCCACACCGGGTAGTCAGTTCGGATGATGTGCTCCGGATCATCTCCCCCGGTTTCATAATCCCAGAACTTGATGCTTTTATCCAAAGAGCAGGTAACAATTCCGGTAGCTCTCGTTCGATTCCAATCGATACCGTAGATCTTGGATGTGTGTGCAGTAATGGAACGTATTGGCTTCGATGCCTTTCGCTCGTCCCAGATATGGAGCCAGCGATCGTGTGCTGATGCGACAATGTGGGAGTCTTGTCTATTGTATTTGACCTGTGTCGCGCCGGCAAACCAGTCGTAGAATGTAAGGACAGGTTGGCGGGGCCGTCGCAGATCCCATGTGTGGACTGAGCCGTCGACTGAGCAGGTCGCAAGAAGATCGGGGTGATGGGCCGAGAAGTTGACGTCTGTGATGGCTCTGCTATGTCCTTGGAGCGAATGTTCGATCGGCCCGGAGCTTGAATCTTCCCTCATATTCAGATTCCAGACGAGGGCTCTGTGGTTGGCTGTAGAGACGACCCAGTAATCACGCGCTGCGAAAGGCGACCATTGGACGTCTACGACAAGCCATGGCATGCCAGGGCTGCGGAGACGGCGAGGCGGGTTATACGGAGAATCCAAGTCAATAATCGCAAGGCCGTCGGGACTAGAGATGTTAGCGAACGCGCAAGCCAGCGCATGCGGACCACTCACGATGCGAGAGCTATGTCTCGACCAGATGGCGAGATTGTCGCCGAGCCGACGAGGCCGTCCACATGAATTGTGCCATCTGCTTCAAAGCTTTCACTATCGAAAGCAGATTTGATAGTCCTCCCCTTCTTCGGCTCGTCGGTTGCTTTGTCGTGGGAGGGCATGCTGTCACGCGGGTTCTATTGACATGGTGCCGATTGCTCAAATCCGGCGCTCTCTCGCCGCGAGATTCCTATGCCATGACATGTAATATGTGCATATGACCTGGCGTTCGTGTGGTCAGAAGAGCGGCTTCTGGTGAGTTCAGAAGACAACTGAAGCTTTGGTGCAAGTTTGGATGATGCTACTGTCAACTGGCAGTTTAAGCCCGGCATGATAGCTTGGTGGTGGAGCTAGTGATGATTGATGTGGCGCGTTGGCTTGTTGCGCCACAAGTGCTTGCGCTGTGGCGTCGGTGAGTGCTGGGCCAGCTACCCTGGAGATAGATGAATAAAATCATACTGGTGGAAGTCGAGGTAACAGTTATTACATCGGCTCCAGCGGGCCTCTCTCTCTCTCGCTGCTTTCTGGACCAGGTACCGAGCACCGGGCAGTGGCTCAATGTAGCTACGAGGGGGTAAGTCTTTAGACTGGGAAATGCACCCTGACCGAGCTGTACACGGTTTCCGGCTAAACAGCACTTCAAGCCCAGGATACATGCCTATCGCATGCTGACGTACCACAGCAGATCCATTTGCACTGGTCGTGCCCGGAAAGAGGCTAGCAAATACAATCACAAGCAAGCAAGGATAATGATGGATGGCGTTACTGGGTCTGAGGCGAAAGTTTTAAACCCCTGCCATGTATCTCTGAGCTGCTCTTTTTCTGAGGCCAAGCCCCTTTAGGAGTAACCGCACTTGAAATTGGTAGGCCGCAAAATCCATCGGACACTCCCTGATGGGATTAGCGGCGTCAAGGTACCAGCTTGGGGTTGAAAACTTACCCATCATACCCAGTAGCGACTTGGTGCTCCAGCTTGCCTCTCGATGCGCCCTGCCACTCAGCCGAGCTGTGGTTATCTGAGGCAACCAATCAAAAAACCTGAATCAACAGCTTAGCAGCAATAACAGCGATGCCAAAAAGACTTTCGACTATCCCATCGAGTCATGCTGCGCCTGTATCAGACCAGTTGTGGCCACGGCTTCCCTATTGGGCCGAATTGCGAGGAGCTGAAAGCCCAAATGCATGAAGGAGGCATCTAGAAGGCTGAGCGCTGAGACATGCTGCACAGAAGAGGCGCCTGGACCAAAATAGCACTACCCCAGGAACTTGGGACACTGATACCGGATGATCAGCCTGAGCTTCCGGAAGCCATTGGAAGACGAGGAGACACCTCCGTGCTCCCGCTGCCATGGCCCTCGCCCGTGTGTGGCTTACACGTAGGAACAGTTTTAACCAGCTGGTCCGCCACTGCCAGGGGCACTGTCTTCTCGTCTCATTTTGAACACTGAACAATCCGAATCCTGAATCCCGAACACTGTTCACTCTCTGCTCCGACCATGCGGTTTTCGACTCTTTCTGCTGTTATCGTGGCCAACGCCATCGGCGCGCTTGCCATCGAGTCGCTTTCCGAGTCTGTCAAAGATTTCCCCCAATGCTCCCTCTCTGCCTTCAAGAACGCACTGGAGAAGGAGGGCTGCGATATTAAGGATATTGGAGCTGGGACGTTTGACTGCATGTGCAAGCATGTGGCCAGCATCGCCGTCACAATGGCCACGTCCAAAATCGACGCTAATTGTCAGGCCAGTACGTCATTGTCACCTGGAGTGTCGCATTATCGAATGTCCTTTTTTGTCTAATGTTCGTTTCTAGACTGGACCACTGCATTGACAGGAGTGTGCGTGCAGTGGAGGGTGTACAGCACCACTGCTACCGACTATCCCGAAGCCACCAAGGCACTCGCGTCTGAGCTGGGCGCGGCTGCTGGTGCTGGCCCAACCAGCACCGGATCGGCCGCAAGCAGCGGCTCAACTGCCGGAGCAGCTTCCACGTCTTCATCCAAAGGACCTGCTGCCGCCGCTACGCCAGTGATGGGGCTTCTCGGCGCGGCTGCTCTGGCGGGTATTTTGGTATAAGAGGCAGTGGCCACACGAAGGGGGAATAGTTAGTGTATCGCTGATTACATAGCTGTGTTAATAATATCAGGAAATGCTCGAGTTGAATGCTACTCTCATGCGCCCGCCATTGGCTGATGGACAAGGCGACGTTTCGTGCTGTTTCGACTCTGGGTGATGCAAAGACATACATAAAGAAAAAGGATACAAAATTGAAGCTTGTTCAACGCAGACCGTACCAGCAAAGCAAACGCTAATCAAGAGTGCCCTCGCGTCGCAGGCATGTCGTATTCGGGAAACGCGACTCCACCACCAACGCGACCGGGAATCTCCAAGCCGGATGACCTGAGTAGAGCATCAAGCTACAGGCGCTCTCCACTCCAAAGCGCAATCTTGTAACCACCCGCCCAGGAGCGCATGAATACTGCAATACGCGTATAGGCAAGATCCAGTGGCGATTTCGTGCGGAGCTGAAGATTTGAACCACTTGAGTATTTTGCGTACTAATATCGCAGCCGTCCTCCCTTGAAGCCTGCGTGCCCCAATCGCTTTCTTTCATTCTCAATTACCTTCACTTGTCAGAAAAGGGGCAACCACACCATCATGGCCTCCAACGCGAAAAAGATTGAGTATGAATTTGGTGGACCGTAAGTTGAGAAATTTCCCCAATTCTGCGCACGAATTACTAATAATCCTCGAGATTGGGTGCTGCTGGTATCGTGTTTGGCCTGCCAGTGCTTGTGTACGGCTTCTTCTTCTCCTGCAACGACATATCTGGCTGCCCCGCGCCTGGCCTGCTTAGCCCCCGTACCCTCACATGGGATACGCTCAAGGCTCAGGTTCCCTGGCCCGAAGAGGGTCTCGCTGGCTTCATCACCCTTGAGGCGGCTGGTTGGACTTTTGCCTACTATCTCCTGAGCTTGGTGCTCTTCCGTGCCCTGCCTTCGCAAAAGGTCCTTGGCACGAAGCTGCGCGACTCCGGCCGCCCTCTGGACTACAGTTTCAACGGTATGTATTGATATAATCCATGGGCATTGCCAAGATGTTGACTCGACTACTCGCAGCGTTTTCCTCTACCCTTGTCCAGGTCGCCGCGTGCGCGGTTGGCACATACGTGTATGGTGCCGACTTTGTCGTCTGGCGATGGATCGACAAGAACTACCTGCAGTTGCTTACCGCCAATGTTCTCTTGTCGTGGTTTATTTCCATATATGTTTACGCCGCCAGTTTCACGGTAAAGACTGGCAACAGTCAGCTGCGTGAGCTAGCCAAGGGGGGCCACACCGGAAGCCTTATCTACGACTTTTACATCGGTCGCGAGCTGAACCCCCGTATCACGCTGCCCATCTTTGGTGAAATTGACATCAAGACTTGGCTTGAAATGCGTCCAGGTCTTACCGGATGGCTGCTGCTTGACCTTGCCTTTATGGCCAAGCAGTATCGCAACTATGGCTACATCACAGACAGCATGGTCTTTGTGACTGCCATCCAGGGTTACTATGTGCTTGAGGGCCAGTATGCCGAAGCTGGCATTCTCGGCATGATGGACATTATCACCGATGGCCTGGGATTTATGCTGACCTTTGGGGACATTGTATGGGTACCATTCATTTACTCGACACAGTGCCGCTACCTTGCAGTGTATCCCACCCACCTCGGCTGGCCTGGCCTGGCTGCACTGAGCAGCGTTTTCGCTATTGGACTCTGGATCTTCCGCGTGTCCAACACGCAAAAGGCCGTCTTCCGCAAAACGCCGGATCATCCGAGTGTCGCTGGCCTGTCCCACCTACAGACCAAGCGCGGCACCCGTCTCTTGACTTCTGGCTGGTGGGGAGTCTCACGCCACATCAACTACTTTGGCGACTGGATGCAGTCTCTGCCATTTAGCCTGGCTGCAGGTCTGGCCGGATATGTGATTTTGCCTTCTGGCGCCATGGCGGCCGCGGATGTGCTGGGTTATAGAATGGCCGATGGCACTGAGGTCGTGCAGAGTGTTGCTAAGGGATGGGGTGTTATTTTTACTGCATTTCACGCTCTGTATTTTGCTGTTCTTTTGATTCATCGCGAGGGCCGAGATGACGCTGCTTGCGCCGAGAAGTACGGCGCTGATTGGGAAAAGTACAAGTCGACGGTGCGATGGAGGATCCTCCCCGGTGTTTACTAACTGTGTTGTGAATATTAGTGTCTAGCACAGGTTAACTTCAGTCTGCTGAACTGAATCAGCATACTAAATCAGTATAATAATTATAAATACGATTATAAAGATGAATGATTGATGTCAAATCCGTTACAATACACTATACCATACCGCATCATGGGGTTTCTAGTCATCTAAGGTTGCTTGTTGCGGCGGGAAGCTAACGACGGGGAACGCATATCTTAGATTGACGCGGAACAGTATTTTTGGCGCAAGCCATTACGATGCCTGATTTTTGCAGCTTTAAAATGGCAATGCTCGATATTGGGAGGCTATAGTCGAACCGCATGCCGAATAGGTGAAACTAAGCGTGCTGCAGAGTAGAAAGCATTCGGGAGAATAATTTATGCAAAGATGATTTATTTTTTCATGTTGTTCAGAAAGCTCGTATATTTCACTTTATATGGTTTGCTGCCGCCGAAGAATGTCGGTAAGGTACCGCGTCATTTCACCTGCGAATGCTCACAGGAGTAGGTCTATTGCTGGACTTTGCCATGCAATCCAGACATGGCATTCTATGAAACACACAGGCTTGTTGGTAAATAGTGTGTTTTGGTAGGGCCTCCCCAACAATCTGCGCAATCGGCTCAGAAAAGGCAGACATGTCTTAACATAGGTGTGCTAAGCAGGGCTTGGGGATCCAATGTGTCGTCGTGAGCCCTCGTCAGTATCATTGGAAGACTCCCACCGCAGTGAGAAAGTAAGGATTCTCTCGACAACTATCCAGCGCATTGAGTCACGAGAACAACTCCTGGCCTTACTACCGCTGCCCGCGCTGAGATCTTTGTCTGGAAAAGTGCCTCCACTGGTGTGTGTGTTGTCAGTGTCACGCCCGTCCCATGGTGCAATGCGCAGCCACCCTTGGGACGGACGATGTATCCCTTCCATAAATGATACTTTAGATAGCAGAATCGGCCGCCCACGATTGAGCTCCTGGCAGTCTGTTTTGCCGCAGCGGCCTTCACGTAGCACCAGGCGGGTGTCTGGATCGTCCAGACTGAGGGGTGCCATTTCAACGACATTATCCTGCACCCAATAGCGAAACTTTCGAGCCGTCTGGCGGGAGTGTGGGTGCTGCGAAAGAGGTACCGAGGAGTTGCAAGGTGATGATCCGCTCGCTGCGGCAGCTTTTTCAGGCGCCGCTTCTTGGTCCAAGTCTGCGCCAATCAGCCATGCCCTGTTCACGCCGCCGACCTTCACAATCCACAAGTCTCGTAGATTGGGAAACCAGAGTTTATCAAAATCAACGGCTGGGAGTCCTGGTCTGTTGGAGGACGCAGCGATGCCTGACTCTGCTGGCACTGTGCCGGCCGAGATCATGGCAGCACTAGCTGCTGCCTGGCTCGCCGCAAGGTAGGTTGAGTAAAAGTATGGTAGTTCCACTCGGTTATCATCCGGGAAGCAATCCCAGAATGCGAGCCGCTCGACTCTGGTGGCAAGCGCCTCTAGTGGCTCATCCGAGGTAGCCTCGGTGATGCTTGCATCGCAGACGAAAATGTCTCTGCCAAAATGGACGTAGGAAGCTTGACCAGGACCAGCGGCCTCATACCCCATTCGGGACTCAAGTCGAGCCTCGCGATTGACCTGAGCGACGGAGGGCAGCGGATACGCCTGCGGCCGACGAAGAAGGTCATCTAAAATGATGACGCGTGGCTCGGTAGCGCACCGCCAGACCTTGAGACGTAGCTCAGCGGGCAGGCGATGGAAGCTCCTCGCGAGCTCAGAAGTGTGCGCCGACGACGTTCTCGACGAATTTCTGTACCCGGAGAGTGCACCCGGACATGCTATTGACGAAGCCGAGGAGGCAAGAGCGGGACCTCCGACGGGAGCGGTTTGCTCCGGCATACTTTTGCCTCCAGGAGTGAAAGTCGTGTTATTTTGCCTTTGCCCTGCCCTTGGCAAAAGCCCCATGACCAGCGATATTGCAAGCTTGCTGTAGTAACAATGGATGTTTCCGAGTAGCGGTCGGAATGAGGCTAGCCTCGTAGCAGTAGAACAGCGGCCGGCCAGCCCTTGGAGATTGCCTCCTGCTAGCGGGCTCGTACTTCTATCGCCCTGCTAATTTTATGGTGTGAAAGGATCAGGTATTTAGAATCACGGTGAAGAATGCACACCGACGGCGGAAGGGAGCTATCGCCTCGTTGGGCCTGTGGATATTGGGGAGCTGCGGTCAAGCCAGCCGAGACCCAGGGCAGGTGTACATATATGTACGGCATGTAGGTAGCACGTAAACAGGCCACGAGCAACCAGGAGGCGGCCGTTGGATGCGGCCGCAGCGGATTCACTCGCCCAAAGCGACTGCTGAGCCAAAGGAGAAAAGCCGAGCAGCACGGCATGCAAGCGCTTTGCTGTGATGCCACGGCTTGCACGCGTACAATTTGGGCTGCACCGGCCGTATTGTGCAAGGACATCTCATCAGAGACAGAAAACAGACTAATAATCCTGGTCACACATGCTGGGGTCACGACACCTCCCCCATCTTTCTGCTACAGGCCGCTAGGCAGAACGGCGCTCATACATGTAAACCATGCACAATCACCTCCGGGATGTGAGGCCAATCGCAAAAGCCGGGGATTCCGCCGCCAGCGGTCGCTGCAGTGAGACGCGGGCAGAGTAACCTGAGTGGACAATCAACCTGGTTGACAGTCTGCTAGCAGGGGGTCTGGCCTTTTGTGCGACTACTACCGTACTACGTAGTCTAGTCTGACTAGTTAGCAGAAAGCGAGCGTAAAGGAAGAGTCTCTTCTGACCCCTGGGTGACTCTACCCATGCACTCGCCTGGGGCGGGTTTCTCCGAAGAACATTGCACAGGTTTCTGTAGATGCTCTGCACTGTGCAGGCAGTGCATCGCTCGGTCCAAGCCATCAAGATCCATGGCAAGGCGCTCAGCTTGCTCGCCAACACTGCACCTGCATGATTAATGACTCGCTGAGAGTAGTAGTGGCTGTCACCCTCGGGCTATAGTAGCAAATCGGTTGTATTGGCCCAACGAAGAAGCTACCTTGTTGCATCGCAGAAGTGTTTGACCCCTGCATCTCCGCAGGGCGCGCCTCATCATGCCATGACCATAATATGACCTTTTCAAGTGGTTTAATAGAATTGACCTATTTCTGTTCCTCCTCCGAGCTCGGTTCTGGAGCCCGCCCAAGACTGTAGCAGTTAGTCTAGAATGGGATGGCTGCTCATTCGCTACCAACTCACAGGTTCCGCCGGGTAACTCCGACAGTACTACCTGTGTCTCACCACCACTAATGCAACTGACGGTCAGCGGGAGAAGATATCCTGTTTCTCCTGTGGCCCGTCCCAGAACATGCCAGGGAAGCCTACTGCCCGTTTTCTTCTTTGCGATCGCTCGATACTGGTCCAGACTCGGCCATGTCGTAAGGAGACAGCTCCGGCGCCAGCATGGATGCGCATAGTTTGTTTGCTGTTTGTTTCAGCCACCATATCTGTTCCTAGATAAGGACTCTATTTACATCATTCCCTAGTATTTACGCTTTCCGTCAGCATCGTTATGCACTTGCTTTGCATCTGTGTCACACACCACGCCCAAACATCATGTGGAATATGCCACACGGTAAGAGCACCGTGGTACAGCTGTGCCTTCAGTTCATAATCTGAAAACAATGTCTAGAACGCTGTCGATGGCTTGTCGTGCTTCTCTTGGACATCCAATCAGAGCCAGAGTATGTACAGAGGGAAGGAATATGTGGAGTGGTGGTTCAGACAGGACATCCTCACCGACCGTGAGCGGACCATCGTCTCCTGTCGTGACGTCTCGAGTTAAACGAAGCCATTCCCAAGTTTTATTATGTTTGAGATCTATAGATGCCTGTGATCAGTGTCTCTGTACTTTGTCAAACTATTTGAGAGGCTCTCTGCCACGTTTAGCGATTCTACGAACCTGATCAGTACATTTTCCGGTCTCTTGAATTGTTTAGATATTTCTGCGACCTACCCTCTCTCTTGCGGGTGCTCGTAATGCGCGTCACTGGTTGCACGGCTGGCTGGGCTAATCGTGAATAGAATGGCGGCCAGGTCAGCAAGGCAGCTCTTGCGTAACATTGTTGATCAGAGCTAATTGCACGTCGCAGTCTATGTAAGTATCGCCCTACAGACACTACGCACTCCAGTACTGGCGCCATGCAAGAGCGGCATTGGTTGCGAGCATTCGCACCATCCTATCGCCCTGGAAGAGCGTGCAACGTTGAAGGGGGAGATCCGAGTACATTGCGTCTGGGTGGTGCTATGTACACCCTTGAAGTGTCTCAGGCGTTTAGTTTCCTCTGCGCCGAGCATTGCCAACCAGAATGACGGGTCGGGCCGCTGCGCGGGCATTCGTTGGAGCCCATGCCAGTGGTTCATTGTGACTGTCTAGCCAGCCAGGTCTACCGTCTTGGCCAAGGCAGCTAAATAAGGCTTGCATACGAGTGATGCTGCAACGACACACACACACACACACACACACACACACACACACACACATACACACACATACACACACACACACACCAAAAAAATGCATTGGTGATTCGAGAGACACAACCATACAAAGGGACGCGATGACAATTTCGCACAGTGAGTGTCACGGTACGATGTCAAGATGACCTGTGTAGGCTTGAAAGGCATGGATTGGCGAAAAATGAGACTCGGCTCATGTTTATCGGACTCAGCATGCTTCTCCTGATCGCTGCAAGTGCGCTCATTGCCCATTTGTAGAGCCGAGATGGCGAATCAACATCATTTCCCACGATGGTGACTCTTGTTTAAATGCAGTTTATGTATCAAGGGCCGCTGAGGCTACCAGCACCTACACTATCCACTAAAACCTGTGCTGCATACGCCAATTTGTAGTGGCAATCTCAGCGCGAGACTGGGTGTGGCAAGCCCCATGGATATCCAAACTTCCAATGTATATATTTGTGTAATTAAGCAGGAATAAAATGTAGGGACCGCTGGATTCTGCTGATGTGCGGGTATTGAGAGTGGCAACTTCAGCTCTGCTCTGTAGTAGTCACGCTCCGTTGGATCTTGGATCCGGTGCCAGGTCGGCATCACAGACTTTAGTTGAGATGACTTTTGCGCAGAGCTGCATTGCACTGTCGTTGGACCGATGCCATCGCCGCTTGTTACCCCATTTCTATACGAGAACTCCGGCAGCAGCTCCGACGGCTCTGCGCAGAGATGGGTTGTGCCAAGAGCGACACCGGACATGGCAAGCTTGCTTGGAGGGTGGGACGAGGCGCCGCTGGGGAAGAAAACGAGCTCTGGGTGTAGCACCGAACATGATGAGGAGCGACCCGATGGATCTAGCATCATGGCGGGTGGCTGCGTGCTCGATGCTCGAAGTCTATCCGCCCGCTGCAAAATATTCTTTCGAGCCACGACCAAGTTGCTCTGCAAAAAGGTTCCAGAATTCATGGAATCCAGCGGTAGAGGGGGTAGCTCAGGAAGAGCTGGGAATATGGACACCATCTGCCTTCCAGCAAGGACTCTCGAAGTATCGAATTCGCCGCTAGCACCAACCGGTGCCATGACAGTTGTCGCTGTTGATATAGCAGCGCAAGCGCATCTCGACGTAATATTGTATCCGTCCGCGGGCGAGGAACTCGTGCTCGTCTTCATTTATGCCATCCAGAGTCGGCGGCAGGTGTGCGTGCCGCTCCCAGACAGCCTGGCTTGCGCATGGATGACGGCACGAGTCTTCGAGAAGATACTGCGGTACGACGAAGCTAAAAGATGTAGTAATTGTCTGTCCAGCAGCTATGAATCCTGGGAAAGGTGAGTCCAGATCCAGGCTACCACCATTGCACTCGGTCGTCATATACATCTTCAAGAACGGCGACAGCGCCCGAGTCGGCTTGTGCCTCGTAAGCTCCAGACGGGTTCCAGCGAGGCCGAGGAGGAGAATCTCGGCATCTTCGCAGTATGCATCAATCTCGCTGTAAATGATTGCTTGCCCCTTAATGATGGAGCCGGTTGTGTATACTCGAGGTGCATCTTGACAGCTGACGTCGATGGATATGGTCACTTGCAGCGCTTGAAAAGGATCGTGTAAGTGCGGTGTCGATGCATTGTCAGCCATAGTAAGCAGTGCAGCTTAAAGAACATACTCTGTGAGATTGTAGCATTCGACCTACTTATACTGCAGTAAATTTGATTCGCATAGCAAGCAGGAAGTAGCTATAGTTTAGTACTGCTCGCCGCAGCTTCAAACTGCCTTCATAGCAGCCAAAACTCGAGATGTATTTTATCGCCCATTTTTCGGAATAGATTGCCTGACGGCTAAATTTAGGGCGGGTCAGCTACTTTGGCGCACAGAGCTAAACGCAACATAGGCAACGGCGTTCATGTGGCACAGATTAGACCAATACAGGCCGCATAGCGTCTGAATCCGATGTGTATTAGTGGGTAGAACGGAATCTGGCATTGGTAAGCACAAGCTTTCTCACTGGGGAGATTCGCTTGTACAATACAGATCAAGAGGTTCACGGCGATATGACTATGAGCAGTCCTCCGAAGACGAGCCATGGTGGAGGAGAGGACAACACATTAGTAAGTAATATTTGGCTCTCTTTGTCGTTTTTATGGGATTATCGTTCTGAAGTGAGAGCTAATTGTGAGTCGACGAACGTTAGGCCGCCTGCCGACTTTGTTCGCATAGTTGATACAGCGCGGCACCCACAACATCGTCTTTTGACTGGTAGAAAAGCATGGCTAGCGCCAGGATGTTTACATGACGAAAATCAAAAGGCAGGATTGGTTTGATTGTACATGGACCTTGCACTACATCGTTTGATATGTGGTTTCTGTGTCGCCGACCATGGACTTTGCGGCTGATGTGCAAGCTAACATCTGCCAATGCGACAACCTTTTTAACGCACGTCGAGTGATGAGCTTTCTACGGTCCTCGTGATGAAGAAATGTCTTGACCGGAAGGGTTCAGGCCTTGGGCCCAATCTCGAAACTTTTGAGCCCTTGAATTTGTCCCAGGGGTATGGAACCAAAACCAGCTCTCGCAAGCCGCGCGCGTTGTGATTTGCCCTGGACAGTCTATGTTTCGAGCAATTCAAGCAGATTTTTGGGGTACACGTCTTTGATGCTACTGTGTCCCAGATCTGACCATATGCGGGCTTTACTCTCTTCCCGGTCGGCCGCGGTCCATGAGCTATATTTGTCTCAAAGTTGAGAAAGCATTTGAGCAACGTGGACTGCTTTCTGAGAATGGTCTGTTGATTCGAAATTTTTGGCCTCATCAATAATGGCTGGAACAACGCTTGCTTTGGTGCAGATGTTGCAAATAAGTTTGAGTTCTTCACTTTCCTGTAGATGCCATGGAAGACTAATGCATCGAAGGTGTCTTCCCATGTAGGTCGGACCCGGAATGGCCCAGCCACTAACCTCACAACACAGCCAGTGTCCTTTATGCTAGCACCTACATTGGGAGAATGTGCGCTAGCCTCTGGAGATAGAGATGTTACAGGAAAGGGTATCAGCCATCCACTGAGCGCAGCCTCAAAGAAGAACCATTGCTGCGGGTTGTATACCGTTCTCATGGAAGCTGCCCGGGGATGTGAAACG
The DNA here is from genome assembly GCA_030783385.1 of Akanthomyces dipterigenus. NCBI lineage: Eukaryota > Fungi > Ascomycota > Sordariomycetes > Hypocreales > Cordycipitaceae > Akanthomyces > Akanthomyces dipterigenus. The sequence continues at coordinate 2,276 of JARJRE010000634.1, read as the reverse complement.
CCATCTAGTCCATTTATTTGGGGAACATTCCATGGGTTTCACAACGCATCGGGCGTTTATTCCTTCGTGCGTGCGATACAAACTCCAGAATAGTGTCACAGACCTGACAGATACAGTGACCGTCAGGAGTGTTCGGCCTTTATGGCTACCATGGCTCGATCTTTTTCGGTCTCTTGGCCCAGTTAGTTAACCTAACACCACTACGTCACAAATTGACACTCTGGCCATACAGCAGCACAAAACAGTGTTACTGATATTGCACTTTTCCGAAGTTCAAAGGCGTGAGGGTGGCCTCCAGAGATCGGGGTATTGCCACAGCTGTAGTAATACAGAAGTTAGAATTGACGGCTGACAGGTTATCAACGAAAATTTCACCTTTATAGGGAGAAAACTCTCCATAGTGGTATGCGCAGTGCTTGCAGGCCTCGGAATCGATGCATGTGGGTGCAGTTGGGCTGAACATGATCCCACAAGGACCCTCGTCACTAGAGCCATTCGGAATCACAGACATGTGAGTATGTCCTATCAAGAGCTAGGCACGATCAAATGCACTGCTTCAAAGCGCCGTTGCACCACTGACCATACTGCTATAGGTTCCTCAGCAGTATCTCTACAAACAAGTATATTCTCTCACCATTGATCGGTCTCGTATATCACTGTGCTGAGCGTGTTGCAAGAGTCTGTGGTCGTATTTGAACTTCAGATAGAGTTGGCCGACAAGACCGCGCGGCGAGCTGACGCGCGACGAATGTTTCGAGCATCCGCTCTGTACTTTTACGGCCCGTGGTAGCATCTGACATGCCCCTTGGCTCTTGCACAATAATGGAGAAGCTTATGCCAAGAAACAGCCTTTTGATGACCCTGATGGGGTAAAATTCGCGGATGAATCCACCTTGGGCTACCTGTACTCTTCTTCAGACTGTGTCCCAAGTCGATTGGCAGCTGCCGCAAGCTTCGTATTCTTTCTGTCGCCACAGAATATTTAAAAGAGATTTCTGTCTTACTGACCTCTCGATTATTATGAGCCCTAGGATATAGTCTCTGTTCTGTCCCGGCGAGAATTGCAGCTGGTAAGGCTGCGCAATCCCACTGCCCCTCGTTGATGGGTCCAAGGCTCACCGATGCGGAGTCAATCATCCAATTCGGAGCGGCAGTAAGCCTGAAATGACGTGTAACTATAATTGAGGATGTCACTTACAGAAGTAATCCTAGGAAGTCGTCGATTTTCTGTTTCAAGTGATCCATGGTAATCCGAATTCTGGCAAAGGTGGCGGTTGCCAAACTGGAGGTGACCTATTGAAGTAATTTCCGGCTTATGAGATCCGCCGATGTACATAGAGAGCCCAAATATCTCCAAAAACTGTACGCGAAGCAGAATATAAATATGATATGAGCTTTTGGTCTACAAGACTCTCGTTCTGCGCTATATAAAGCCATCCATCACCCTCAGTCACTTGCGCTCGACACACCGGAACCAAGACACACCCGATCAAAATGAGGTTCTTTGCCAGTAATATCCTTGTAAGCTATGGTATACCTACAGAAATACTCACTCGCTGATACAAAGTTTTGATCAAGGCTCTTTTCGTTCTTGCAGCTACCGAAATCGTTGCTGCACCAGCTGCTGGCGGAGACAGTGTCGACCAAGTGTCCGAGACAGCTGCAGACTCGACACCGGCTTATTTCTCTACTAAAGAGGAGACATTTAACGACGACGATGAGCCGTTCGATCTCTCCGAGTTGTTGCCGGAGTTATTCCCGGAGTTGGTTGCTCGCGCCAAACCGGGCTGCATGGGTGGCAGCTGGAAAGCCTGCCATGACTGGACTTTGAGGCAGTGTCCTTTACGATGCACTGGACTACCGCGACGCCGGCACCCCTGCACTCAGAGATGCATCCTCAATGCAGGCCTTCAGTGCCAGAAAGTTTGTTAAGCCACACGGCTGTTTTATGGCCATGCAGAGGCGTTCGTAGGAATGAACCCCCCAGGCAGACACTGCAGCGAAACCACCGCAAAAGCAGACTGGTGGTTGGCGAATACATGGGAGGGAAATCATGACAAGAACACAATAGTAGAATAGCATTGGGGCTCTGGTGCAAAACAGGTCTCTCTCTTTAAAGTGATGCTTGTCTGTATCTTTCGCACGACAAACGATCTATTGCTCGTGCCGGGTTGGGTTTACTCTGCGATTCGTGTTACGTAACTCCTTTGAGATGATATAACGATGGCTTAAAACTAAGTCACAGTAGGTCTATTTCTTAGGAAGTAAGTCAGGCT
>JARJRE010000633.1:0-43948 GCA_030783385.1 Akanthomyces dipterigenus | reverse complement strand
GGGTTGTAGAGTCCGCCCTGGCCGCCTTGCTGGATGCTGCAAAACAACATCTTCTAGAAGCGCATACTTTGCTGTCACGACACCCAGCACAAGTCAGGCACTTGCATCCGGTCCGCAATATCCGTAGTGGACAGTGTCAGAGTTTTTCTTCTTCTTCTTCTTCTTCTTCACTTTTTCTTTCCTTTTTCTTCTTCCCTTGTCCTTGACGGAATGGAGAGCGCCATGACAGGCCTGACCAACTGGCTTCCATTGACAAAGAGCAAGCGGGTCAAGCGCAAACTTTAAAAATAAAGAAAAAAAAAGGAATCTTGGCGCCCTCTGGACCCGGCCAGAGAGACAGAATGGGGCTCTCTCCTCGTCAGGGCTTTACACGAAAAAGGAGCAATCAGAAGGAGAAGGGAGGGCGGCGCCAACACCGATGCCCTTCCGAGCCTAGGCGGCTTGGCCAGTCGTCGGCCGTTGGAAGTGACCCAGGCTGTTGGGACTGGTGCCGCTTGCACGGGATGGGGCGGATCAGGGACAAGAGGTGTTGGTAAGGAAACGTAGCATGCGCGATTCAAGAAGGAATCAGAATTTGGCATCTGATGGGGCCGTCATGCCAGCGGGGGGGGCTGTAGATGTCTGAGTTGCAGTCATCTATCCCTTCCTGCGCCTCCCAAAGCCGTAGTCTGTACGGATAATGGTGTTGTACATGGATTGGCCAACGGGACAACTGCAGAACCACCCTTTGAGTGAGATTCAACGAGCTCTGTGGTACATCTCTGTAGCTGTGCATCGTTGCAAAGCTTCAAACAAAAAAAAAAGACTCGTCTTTTTACATCAACACGCACGAAAAGTAAAGACGGACAAGAAGATGAAGTTTCGATTTCGAGTCTAGTGGAACAAAGACCGATTGGGCGGGCCTCTGCATCGGAACAGCACCGCCCATCACAATTTCCCCTACGAGTATGCGGTCACATTAGAAAAGAGTCAGGGCTTGGGTCGAGGGAAATTCACGCAGCGTGTGTATCGGAAAGCTGTCAGCAAGAGAATGGACATTGTGTAACAGTACCCCACGACTCTTGCGGACAGCACACGTCCTCCGAAGCGCTTCGGGGCCGTTTTATTAGTGTAGAGGACTCGACCCAGTAGCGCTGGTGTGTCTGATACCGTGCGTGGGCACAGATCATCTGGACTTGTTTGGGTTAATAACAAAGGCAGCATGGAGACAAGAGAGAGAGAGACTCTGTTGCGTTTCGGCCTGGAGGAGTCGAGTAAGCCCGGTGGCTGCGACTTCCATCAAGATTTTTTTTTTTGGCAGCGTCCTGTGTCGGGAAACATTAACATGCTGGCCCGGGTCAAGGGCTGGAAAGGGAACCACTGAAAAATAGAAGAACGGATGGAAGCTTGCAAGAAATACTTCTAGCCTCGATCCAGACCACGCTGGAGCCGAAACCTGCCCACCCCCGTCCTCTCCCGGTGGCCTTGCCCAACACACGAAAAAAAAAAAAAAAGTCTGTAATTTGGGGATGGCCTGCCGTTCCTGGCCGTTGGGTGGCGAGGAAGAAAGAGGCGAGCTTCGGGCTCTCTCCGTTGCCGTCGTGTGGACGGCACGGGCGACTATCCCGTCGGGGAAGCTGGCTTTCTGAACCGGGACGCTGCAACAACTAGCTACGCACAGGGGGGTTATTTTTTCATTTTGATTTTTGCTTTTCAGTAACGATGCCTCTTTGAGCTTTGCCTCGTCAGCACCAACTGTCATTGTTTTTAGATTTACCGAGAAAAAACCTTGGTCCCTAGTTTCACCAGCATGAGTAATATTGGCTCAAGGCCCGCCGTGGAGGAAAGCCTGTTTCTTGTAATCTTGCTGCAGACCAGATGTGTGCGCCCGCCTGGTAAGCGGCCCTTTCAACAGGCAGGCGCCCGAGTTTTGATTCATTTATTATTACTTTGCGCCAAAAAGTCAAAGCATGTGTGGGGGTGGCGAGCGGTACACCGAGCCCATCTACCAAGTCAGGTCTCCCCTGTATTGACGAGAGGGTTGCATTCTCATGCGGCTCTCCGAGATTGTATCATGCACGCACGACTCTTTGTACTCTGGCGGAGCTTCGCGCTTCTCGGCAGGGGCCCTATATCAACAGAAAGGCTATCCCAAAACATGCGTGACAGCGTCTAGTGATGCGCAGGCGAACTTTATTCCACGTTGTTTGCTCGCAGCTATATCATCAATGCTAGTGGTTCTTTGACCAGAGCCTCGTTGACGCAAAGTGACATGGTACCAGTACGTAGTAGTGCCACGCTTGGTGGCCCGACGGGCTTCCGTTGAAGCCAGGGATGGAAAAGGACGTGGCGGGCGGCAAGCCGGCGTACGTGGCGCAACGCAGCAACTTGGCCGTTTGAGTAATTAAAGATGATAGGGCACTGTCTATGCCCTCGTAGAAGTACCTGATAGCCTTGGCTAACCAGAGTAATACAATGATGACGAAGTAATTAGAGAGAAGAGACAAAGTCTTTCGGTGACAAGCTTTTCGGATCCCAGCGGCTCCGCTGGCGCCCGCTCTTTCTGGTGGCCGGCCGGCCGCAATAAGCTTTTTTGGCTGTTTGAATTGCGGTTTTTAGCGTTTGGCCCGGCATGCTTCTGACTAGCATCGAAGCCTGTTGGGCAATAATAATAGAAGCAAACTTTGGAAAAGAAAGCAAGGACCAGCAGGAAGAGCCTAGCGGTATGATTCGTGGATTGCTTGTACGGCAGCTAGTCAGTGTCGCACATGTGGCCAACAACGCGAGAAGAAGAAGAAGAAGAAGAAGAAGAAGAAGAAAAGAAGAAGAAGAAGAAGAAGAAGAAGAAAAGAAGAAGAAGAAGAAGAAGAAGAAGAAGAGGAAGAGCGTATTCACCGTTTCTGCCTCACTTTTGTCCAGCCGATGACTGGACCGCTGTTGGCAATTGTGGCGCCGCCGACCTCGTTTGGATTTGGCGCGGCGCCCCGTTGGACGCTGGACAATGGCAGCGGGCTGCGCCAGTCTCTCTGGGTCCATGACCAGTTTTTAGATTTTGCCCATGGGCATTCTCACGAAATTAGAGTTGCATCAGACGGCAGGGCTTGACATGCTATTCTGCCGAAACTCTATGTAGTAATGTCCATATGTACGGATACTCTGTAGCAATCAGAGCACCGGGCGGGAACGGCACCGAGTCTCCTCACGAGCCACCACCACTGCTGACGCAGCACAGCACAGCACAGCACAACCGTCTCGTCGTACCCCAGGGCTTGCATCTCGACTTGGCCTCCCTGCGACCATGGTGCATGCATGCCTGCGCGCCACCGTCCCAGAGTGAGCCGGATGATCGGACACGGGCACAAAACAGGGCTAGCATGACAACTAGTTGACTGACCAGGGCGGCTTGCCAGCAAAGCAAGTGCGACGTCGATACGACTCTAGCAGCACACACACCCGCGCCATGCAGAGAGGTCCAGAGGTCCTGAGGATGCCCTGGATTCTGACTGCCCACCCACGGTTGATCGCTGGAAGCAACTTTTGTGTCTCTGGTTGCTTTTGCAGGCACGAGAGCTACCAGGCTCAGGCTGGTACCCCGCCCCTCGCAAACCTACCTTGCTCCCTCTCCACACCCAGGCCAGGGCGCCCCGCGGGTCCCTCATCGCCCACGTACTGCAGGTATCATGTATTCCCTACGCAGTACGGTACTGTGGGCACCAAGTTACCAGTACAAGTGCAGGACTACAGCGCCTCTTTCCACACACCCTACGCCTACACCCTACGCCGACACACCCACACCCACACCCACACCCACACCCACACCCTCACTTGTTGCCTTCACTCCCTCCTCCATCACACTTGAGCCCGCTGCAAGCTGTCTCCAAGCTGCACATATAACAGTACATGCCCTCGCTGCTCTCCCAGACACAAGTCCCAACAATGTCCATTACTCTGCCTCCATCTCTGCAGCATCTCACCTGCTCCCCTCGGAACCTATTCACCACCTCTCACAACATCGACGCCACCTCATCCACCTCTCCCTCTTCTGACGCCACCAACAACATGCCTCACCGTCTGCCCGATCCTGACGCCCTCGTCGCCGGCGTCCCCAGCACCACCAACCCGTCCTTTGCCCGCAAGATGGGCGGCGCCTCGCAGCCCGCCGCGTCGGACGTCTTGCAGGCGCTCGAGATTGCACGCGAGAGCCCCGTGGGCGCCGCGGACCCTACCGTCGGCAAGATTCTCGACCAGGCCGTCGCGCACATCTGGGCCAAGATCCAGGCCCGGCCCGACGACTATGTCATGACGCGCGACGAGTTTTCCGTCTTCAACTACTTTCAGCACCGCTTTGCCGGCAACCAGGACGCCGCCGAGGCGCGCGCCCGTTACTGGGACAGGACCAGAGTCTAATATTGCGCCGGCCGATGTTCCGATGGCGGACAAGGCCACCATCAGCCCGCCCAACGACGCCCCTCGAAAAAAAGACCGACATGCACGCAGGCACAAGACACAAGGGCTGGCGATTTCTTCACTTGTACTATTTACATGCTTTCTCCTACAACAACTCTGCTTTCGACGCGGGACCTCTTGCTCTGCATCGCAACGTTGCGCTCACTGCCGCTCGCGACAATGCAACGACGCGAGAGACAAGAGAGACCCCCCACGATTGGCCACCCTTGTCAGCGGGACAGCAGCGCACGAAGCCGGTCCAGGGCTGATGCAACTGCCCCTTTTCTCCCTCGGCATCATGACTTTGCTTGCTGAGCCTTGACTGAAACATGCACGCTGCACATGGCACCCCCACGCTGCCAAGGCTCACGATACATGGCGACCATGACGGCCGAGACAGGGATATGTCTCTGTTGCCAAATTTTTCTTTTCCTTTACTTTACAAAGGTCGTTGCAACTACCGGCTTCCACATCCGAAGCGAGGACGAGCGTTGATACGCCCGGCCATATGGCTATGCAACCACCAACCGGCTCTACATGGGCAGCTGCGCGACAGTGCATGCAAGGCGGGATGCACTCCCACACCAAGCCTGAATCTTTTTACGAGACATGACCATTATTGATTCTTTCACGCATTGCATTCATCGCAAGGGACCGTTGTCCTTTTTGTCTACACTTTGTTATATTTCCATCTCATGCACCAATTTGATGTACGCAACTCCCGCGAAGCACGGTTAGCTAGTTGTTAGTTGGCTGAATGCACTCGAGCTGGGAACCATGATACCCCTTTTCATACAAGAAGAATCTTAATTTATTTGCAACTTTATTCCCTCATGGCGTGCATGTACTACCAACCAAAGACGCCGTGTAGCCCGACAGTGATTACTTGGCACAGTAAAGCCCGAATCGGTCAGTTCACTTGCCTCTCAGAATGTAACGTGCCACCAACGCAAGACGATTCGCCCCGGCACAAAATATATGACGCACGGTGCACGCCTATCCTTTAAAAAGGAGACCAACGAATTATGGACCACTTCAACGTGCGACACTACTGTCCCGGCAGCTCGGGTCCAAATGGGATTAGCTCACCGTTGATCTGAGCGCGCAGGACCGGTAAGAAGAAGTGAAGAAAGAATTTTCTTTTAAAAAAAAAATGTGGAAAATAGAAGACGTACAGGTCAGGGGCAGGGAGATTTCGTCATTGAGTGGCAACACAACGGTCAATGTCGGTCAACGTGCAGCGACCACCACCACCACCACCACTTTGTGGCAAAGAAACAACTCGAGAGCGTTCTAGAAAAGAGGCGTAATCAAACTTTAAAAAAAATTGGCAGCCCGCCTCTTGTTGCTGTGTGCTCCGTGCATAACCCACAGACGTGTGTTGACTTGTGTTGAGCAAGATGCAAGCGAGAAGCGGCCCTCGGTTTTCTGTAGGCGATGGCCAATAGCCAAAGAAATTGTGCTCCCGCTCGTTGCGAGGAGGTAGTATCCCGGTTCCGTCATTACACCTGGATCTGCAAGTAGCCATTATCCTGGTCCTTCACTACAGCTGGATTGCTACGTGGGCACTGTCCGAGTCATTCACGCGCTTTTTGAAAAAAAAAAAAAAAAAAAAAAAAAAGAAAAAAAAAAAGTTCTTTGAATGTTTCTAGCCTCTATTCCCGTGGGCAGTCCAACCAAAGTCAAGGATCTTTCGGTCTGCGGCCCCCAAGTCTGTGCCTCCCCCTCCCCTGTTTCTTTACATTCCGTGTGCTGAAACCATGCTTCCGTCCATCGACATGGGCGGCCGGAGATGCCCAAAATCCCCGCTCCCCCATGTTCAATGCCGTGTTTCGGCTCCGGCAGTCGCTCGGCAAGCACACGGATACAAGTTTGTTGTGCATCCTCCATCGGAAAGGAAAGTCTTCTTCTCTTCTCCAGCCCACCGAGCCGCGGCTCTGTACACGTGCTCTCTGATGATGGTGAGATTTCTTCCTCTCTCTTTTTTTTTTTCGATTCTTCTTTTTTTTTCTCTGTTGTTCTTTTCGTCCGTCTTTCTTTACAGTCGCTTCATCAGAATGTCGTCGCGCTGCACAACGCTCCCCACCACAAAGTCGTGATGCCCAAGGGCCGCGTAGCCCAGCTTGGCGTACACGCGGGCCGCGGCGCGGTTGTCCTCCCACACGCCCAGCCACATGTGCGTGAAGCCCTCGCGGCGGGCCACGTCCTCGACGGCACCCGCGAGCCGGCGGCCGACGCCGCGGCCGTGATGCGCCGGCGACACGTAGAGCCGCTGCAGCTCGACCGTCGACGCGGCGTGGGCGAGGCGGGCCACGCACGGCTCCGTCGCCGAGCTGCCGCGTGTGAGCTGCGCGAAGCCGACGACGACGACCAAGGCCTCGCCATCGTTTGATGTGCTGCTGCCTGACTCGCCGTCTGCAGAGTCTGGGGCTGCACGTTCAGGCCGGTCAATGGCCACAAAAATGTCCTTGGTGACGTCTTGCAGCTCGGCAGTGATGAGCGGCTCCGTGTACGCGGAATCCAGATAGGCCAGGAGCTCCTCGTCCGGCACGGAGTGGCCAAAGGTGCGGGCAAAGACATCCCGCCCGACGCGGACGATGCCGGCCGCGTCTGCCACGGTAGCTTTGCGAATCTCAATCATTCTCTTGCGCGGATTCTGCAGAGACGAGTGTTGTGGTGCAGCATGACAGAGTATCCGCGCGTCTGTAGCATTTTGAATACCGGGCTTTTGCTTGCGTGGGCTTTGTACCTTGTCGGTTACTCTGCCGGTCGGCCCATGGACGACATGATCTGGCGCGCCCTATCAATTGACATGTTGTAGTTGACTAGTCCTCTGTCTATCCGTAGTTGGCTCCAGAATGCCCCAGAAATTCTTGACAGGACCGCAAAGCAGCCAGTGTATTCCATCTTCCACCTCCACCCTGAGTGACGACTACTCGACTCAAGGACCGCATCTCGGAGACGACGGTTTAGACTTTTGGTGCACTGCCAATCTCATGTGAAAGCATGGCTCCATGTTACTCGTGCGACTTGGCATGCTACGTCGGCTCGTCCACCGGCTCCTTCATTAGCGCAGACATAGTGGCCATGTAGTGCGGTTCGCCTCGTCCATCAGGACAGGGGACGTTCCAGTGGACTGGTTACGATCAAAGCGCGACGTTCCCAGCAGGGCCAACCAACCAGCGCCAAGCAGCTGTCTCAATTAGGCACGGAGGCGGCTTCTTGGCGGCCGCTGCTAGAGCCCAAAGACTAGTAGGCCGAGGGCATCGAAGGGACTGGCTGCAATCGAGCTCAATCTTTAAATCCCTTCAGCAGGGCCCCCCCTCTGCCTGTCTCTTACCCCCTCGACTTCCCTTGTGCTTGGTGCAGTGCTGCTTTGACAGCCTGCTGCCCGCGACACTGTCTTACAGTGCAAGCCGACGAGCGTCACAAGTGGATGCGCGCCCGGAATTCAAATGAGAGTCAATGAGGGAATCGACTCCGAAAGTCTCTGCCCAGTCAAGTCTCCAACTGCCCCTTTTGCCCGTCTCACTCTAGATATGTGCTCGAGGAGGCTGGCCCGGCGGCTGCGTTATCGCTGGGTACGTTATCAAAGGCCCATGTCTCTGGCTGCATGCTTTATAATAATAATTACGCAATTGCAATACTTGACCTGCAGGCTCAAGTACTGATAGTGCACAGCCTGTAAATTGCTCACGGCCACACATTTCATTTTTATTTTCGACGGGCTGCCAAAGACTGGCTGTACGATCCTGGCTCCCATTGTGTACTTTTCTCATTTCATATTCATATTTGCTTGGCTCCCACTCATTACTTATCGTAAAGGGTCTTGCAGGTCAAGTCTGTGGCCCCGTTACACCTCCCCTGTGCCACTCATACTCGCCATTGGCGGCCGTGAACCTTTTTGTGAATAAAGGCAATGGCGCGCGTTATTTGGGTGGCAGCAGTCACGCTGTCGGCCATTGCGAAAGCCGTGCTGGCGGCCGCTGTCCTCCCGAGAGCAGGCGACTACGAAAACCAGACATCTGTCCTAGAATGCTTCCAAGTCAGCAGCCCGGTCCTCTCTGACAAGGGTCTCGTGTCAGGGACAGAGATTATTGGCTCAGCAGTCGACTCCGAAAAGCCCATCACGTCTTGTCAGCAAACGCTCATGACGTATTCGTTCCAAAACAGTTATGGCAGTCCCCATGTCTGTAAGTGCTCAGGTCTTGCCAGTCGCGGCGGGCAAACATTCTACTCTCCCCCCGACCCTCGACTGATGATGGTAACATTACATGAGAAATGCAGCCGACTATTCTCCTCCTAGCTGTGACTTTGACCGTGTCGCAATGAACCTCACCGTCGTCTCCGAGGGTGTTCAGTTTGACCGTCTCGCCATCATGTATCTGGGTGACATTGAGGTGTGGCGCACTTCGACTGCTGAGCCAAATTCACACCCTGGCATCTCGTGGACGTATTGGAAGGACATGACCCATTATCTCAGTCTGTGGAAGGGCCAACAGAAACTCATCTTTGACCTCGGCAATACCGTCAACGACCAATACACGGGTGCGTTCAACGTCACACTGACGGCTACTTTTTTCTCGATCAAGGACACGGGGAAAGCCGATCCACAGGTCCCGGCATCACATATCATGCCTATTTCGGCGAGGCGAGGCAGCGACGGAAAAGCCAGTGCCTTCAACTACCCCGGTGATGCGTCCGTCAGTCTCAAGATTCCTCGGGCCGCCGTCCGCGCCATAGTCTCCATCTCTGCGACCGGCCAGTCCAACGAGGAGTTTTGGGAAACCAATGTCCCCGACTCCGTCGTAGCCAACGCCACGGGCTACTTTGGAAAGAGTGCCTTTCGTGAAGCCCGACTGCTCATCGACGGGCAGATTGCGGGCCTCGCTTGGCCCTATCCCGTGGTCTTTACGGGCGGGATATCACCACCGCTTCACCGGCCCATGGTGGGCATTCAGGCGTTTGACCTCTGGGAGAATGAGATTGACATTACGCCCTGGCTGGGCCTGCTCTGCGACGGCTCGGACCACACCTTTGGTCTGCAGATAGTGGGCGAAGGGGAGCAGCAGCCTGGCTCGTACTGGATCGTGACCGGCAAAGTCTTTGTGTGGATCGACGACGGCAACCAAACCACGACTGGCCCGGCGCCACAAGTCATCGTTGATCCCGTGAGCTTGAACGCATCTGGGGGTGGAGTCGGGGGAGGTCCGATCCCTTACCGACAATCCATCACACGCTCCATCAGCGTCAGCAGCGAGCTCAAGATCGCCGGCCAGAAGACTGGCTGTGCCTGGAAGCAGCGCTTCTCCATGGAGAACAACGGAAATATTACAAACGGCGGAAATGATCAGTCCATCCAGGCAGTATACGAAGGCGAATCAACAGCCACCCGCGACTCGTCACCGTACTTGTACCTTGGCTTCCGCTATCCCTTTGGTATGGAAATCGCATCCGCAACGGAGAATGGCTCCTTCAAGTCGACCACGAATCTGGAGCAGGGCATGGACTTTGCTGTATCTGGGAATTCCGCCTTTGGCTACGGCATCGCGGCCTTTGGCAACCGCCTCGCGACCCATGTTTCAGGTAGCGTCCTGCAGACGACGCGCAGGGCCACAGCCAGCTACCACCAGCAGCCCGATGGCTCCAGAACGCCAGGCAAGTCTGCATCCCACCAGACCTTGCGGTTTGGCGGCCGCAGCGCCTCCGACGCGGCCGGCCAGCGCTTTCGCCCCGCGCCCCTGCTGTACAGCCGGGACGTCGAGGTGGTGGGCGACGTGCGCGTCAAGGACAGCGTCTTCGTCTACGGCTCCGACTACGAAGCCCGTCCGGAAAAGATGAGCGCGGGCAAGTATGTGCAAGACTTTGCCCCCGTGCCGCTTGGCGTGGCCAGGTTCAAGGGCAGGGGTAGACCTGGCGAGCGGTAAATTTAAAACTGAAAATGTGACTGTTCGGTGGCAGAAGCGAGTTCGAGTCTTGCGAGATGCTACCAAGGACCCCTTCTTCTCTCGCCTACCTGATTGGTGCCGACATTGCACAACGAACGGCACGGCTCCCCTCCGCCCCTCCTCACGGGACCAAAACTAGAACCGCAGGACACCAAAACGTGGGAAAGGGGGTTGTCGGACGTTTGTTTCCGGGACGAGAACGGGGACGGTGCTACATGGCTGTATGGCAGGCTGGGGAGGGCGTTGATCGCACAACAGTCCATGAAGGTGGTGGCAAAGTTGTGCCACGACGCAGTATCAGCAACAGAATGCGGTGTGCTGGCGGACGAAATACAGGGGACTTTGGTGGGAAATGAAACGTTTTGATTTGTTCGGTTACGTGGGATATTGGGTTCTGTCGGGATACCGTTCGCCTTTATGAATGCCGCCCGTTATATTCAATTTAGAGTTTGGAGAGACCCATCACACGCACAGGCGGCAGCGTTGCTCGGCATTTCCCATACAGGCGCACCGTTTCCCAAGACGATATTGGTTTTTATTTCCATCCCCGCTTCTTGCGTTCTCGAAGCATATCAAGTCCCAGGGCTGGGAACGTGTCATTGTCCGAGCTCACTGGAGAGTGCAGACGAGTGGCGAAGAAATGCATTCTTTCACATGCCTTAATAAATCAAGTACATGTTTGTCGGCAAATCTAGCTTATTCGAAACAACTCAAATTTTGTCCTTTTCCTATGCTTTAATTGGTCATCAATGACAACATCGCGACTGATTCGGCGCTCAAGCCTGGTCCCTGTCGGCTATATGACATTCTTGCGTGGCGTTTCTTTCCGACGTCGATCAGTCTTGGCATGAGCCCATTTCAGCCGGTAGTGCGAATTTAAATCTGTTCGACTCGCTTGAGGCTGGACGGCTGCATACCCAGGTGTAAGATTGTACAAGGTTGATCGTGGCAACAAACGACCCTGCGAGTCGCCGACAGTGGAAGCAGAAGCCACGGCTCCCAAATAGGATTCCGGTATCTTCACCTCCCATGCCTTCTCTAGGACGTGCATGACAGCTATCCGTGCGCCTTCTCTGCAGCTGTGTAATGAACCCGGCCCCATTGGATGCATGTAAGAACTGGTCGCCCGGCTATAGACTTGCCAATCGGCAGTCATTCTGGAGAATTAGCACGCCACATAGCCTTGCACTGATCAGAGTTCAACTTTGAACGTTTGAGTTTGAAGACACCTCCATTTCGAAGTGGTACTCTCTGTCAAAGTACGTCGTACACGATACTTGGGGGCATCATCGGGTGTGTCTGTATGAAAGCTGAGCAGCAGTAAATGATAGACCCTGCTTCAGCCCATCTCAGGCATATCCTGAAAAGCGGGGGAAAACGTACACGCGTCGCATAAGCTCCGGGTGGTCACATCACAGCTATGCGATTGCATTGAACAAGTACATTTCCCATCACCATCTATGTACAAGTGCCTTCATCACAAAATACGACCTAGAATGCTCGCTGCCAGTCTATAACAAATAACGTGGTATTACAATCATAGCATCTAGCATGCAGAGCCAGTGATGAGGATGCGCTTGGCCTCCTGCGCACAAGTGCAGCCGTTGTTGACATTAGCATCAGAGAAGCCCGCCGCCCACATCATGACACCGCCAAAAGCCGCATCAGACTTGTGCTCGCCGACGAGAGAAGCGAGCCTCGCCGGCTCTAGATGATACCTGGCACCGCTCTGGGTACGCGTGGCCCTCAAGGGCGAGGCAAGGACGCCGGTCAAGATCTTGGCATGGGCCGAGGGCGTGTTGGCGACATTCCTCTGCCACTCGTCAAAGTTGATGGTGCCGTCGACGGAGCGGCCCGGGTTGTTGTGGAACTGGACCCAGAGGTAGTCAAACTGCGCCTTTGTGATGACCTCATTCATGTTGGGCTCCGGGACGGGGGCACGCTTCCCCGGCCGCCATTGAGGTTTCCGTAGGCCTCCCGCAGGTTCTGGCCAATTGTCTCGGCCTCGTCCTTGGAGGTGAGCGAGTAGGTACCCGCGGCACCGCCCAGAGGCACAATGACCTCGACGCCGCTGGACTGGCAGGCATCAATTCCCTTGGCCAGGTCGTCACAGTTTTGTCCCTCGCCAGAGGGCGCAATGTAGCACTACGGGCCGATGGTGCCCGGGACAATATTGTTACCGTTGCCATACTCGTAGAGGAAGAGAAACGAAGGCACAACAATGTCGATGCCGGCAGACTTGCTGCAGTAGGTGACTAGGTCGTTGTTCTCGACAACGCCGCCGCCGTTTTGTCCCCAGTAGACAACGTTCTGAGCACCAGAGTTTGCACGAGTTGAGATTGTGTGAGTAGCAGCTGAAACAAAAGCAGCAAGAGCCGACAAAGTAGTAAAAGTAGCCGGGGAATGCATGATGGATGTGCAGATTGTACTCGAGGTAGAAGGGTTCGGGTATAGGTACGTAAAAATGTGCCAAGTATGCAAAGAAGTAAATGTATTTACAGAAAGGTGATTATAGTAAAGGAATGACTGTTTGTTAAAGTTTTGACAAGAGTATAGGGCACGAAAAGAACGAGATTTTCTGGATCAAAGGACATTCTTGTATTCATCTCGTCGCTCTCCGTGATCCCACCAGATGCCACAACAGACTCCATCACAGTCATGGAAACGTGACATTCGACATGCTCACGCGTGGGATGGTGAGACGGCAAGATTATTCGCGGATCGTTGTCGCTTACATGCCCATGCCCATTAGCCGTGGCGCGCTGGGCAGCGTGTTAGAGATGGGCTGTTGGCGGACGCACCAGCCTGCCGCCGAGCATGGCTGTCAGGACATCTCCATTCGCTGGACGGATTTCGTGCGAGGACATCAGGCCAATTCATCTGGTGTCCGCTTCACTTCTGGGGGCCCGGGGTGCCATCCGTCTCAGATTGGTTCGCCCGTATGACGGCGCCGGCATCACGGCGTCAAAAAGCACTTGCCTGTTTAGACAGACAAGGAGTGGCTGGCGAACTGCAGCTGTCAGCGGAGCTTTCGACTGACGCGGTTGATGGATCTTTCAACTCCTCCACAGTAGCATTCGAAATGGAAGAGGGGGGAATTGGGTGGGAAGGACTACAGTCCGGCGCCCGAGACCAGTTGTCACGTCCGTGGATTGTCGAGTACCCTTGGTCGGCGAGCACCGGTCGAACATGGACGGAGACGAGAGTTGCGAGCTCGAGCAGTGGGGTTCAGAATTTGGGAAAGGAAATTGTAGCGCGTGCCGCAAATGGCCAGGCTCGTCGCGATTCAATTCGAGGTATAACTTCTTTCATGAGTGTTCCTGTTTTTGACCCTCACTTCTTAGTGCATCAGAAGCTCATATACTTCCGTCGTCTTTGAAATCGTCGATATTCTTACTGAAATAGCTCAAATAGAGCGCCTCGTAAGAAGTGAGTGCGGAAAATTAGGAATACTCCAGTATTTGGCCGTGGTTACACTTGAATATTTACCCGTGTCGAGTGGTCATAGCGAAGGGGAAGCAGGTCCCAATACGTAGGTTCCGAGAAGAAGTTTAAAACAAGATGAGATAAAATAAACAATAGATTCAAGCACTATTTGTTTCTAACGGCACCTTGTCAGTCAAGTTCGAAATCCAGTTCTCACCATACCTTTCTTGCGTTTACTGATTATGTGCATTGGCATCTATTGTTGGCGCTTGCAAGGTCCCGGCCTACAGCACCAGACGTGCAAGCCCAGCGTAAGCAAGGCATTATAGTTCAGCCTACTATACGAATGCAGAGACTATATATCCAACAAACGACGAGGTTGATAATATTTTTTCTTCCAGTATTCCAGAAATCGGGCGACAAGGCTTCCATCGAAAATGTGCAACTCGGAGGGCCCGCCCCACGACCGGCGCTGTCCCTCCCTGACTTGACCATGTGACCGTGACCGTCGATATACTCCGAATGGCGCAGTGCCATGTCGAAAAAAGGAAGCCAAAACTCCCTAGTCCGTCTCACGTCCTCTTGTGTACGGCTCCGGCTCCTCCACGCATGGTAGACACATGCTTATCCTGGATGCTGATCCAGGGCCGGCAAGGCAAACAACATGGGTAAATTGCGCAAGTCAACGTTGCGGTTCTATTATAGAGGCGCGGACTAGGTCAGCGGCTGCTCGCAAGACTGATTGCCCAAGTGAGTGTACAGTGTACGGCTCCAATGACTAGCACAGCAGCCGCTTTGCAGGTAGGCCGCATTACGAAACCGAATCGTTGGCGTCGAGGCTTGCACCGTCCACGGCGGGCCGCTCGGCCTACATACGCGCAAGGTGCAAGCGAGCTGCAACAGTTGCAATTGAGGCTCCCTTGGCATCGATGTACCCAGTAAGCTGGAAGCGTCCAGGTCTCAAGCCCGGTTTAGATCTGGTGACTACACTGCGCGGTTTCTGGATCATTGTTTCCTGCTCCGCATCTCAAGCTTGAAAGCCCCAACTTAAATTACACAACTCTTCCAAGACGAAGCCAAGCTTCAGTGACGTATGTTGGGCCTCATCGCCGGATAGCTCGGGCGGACATGAACCCGCGACTACCTACGGTGCTACGCCAAAAGCGACCTGAGCAGGTGGACAGTTTCGAAATGAACGAACAAGGTTTGCGCCGTGAGGTCATTTGCTCTGGCCGTTTTTTTCTTCTTCTTCCTTTTCATTCTGGCGCTCAGAAGCACCGCGTTGAAAATGGCCGGTTTAGTCCACGCTGCTCCACCAGCAACGAACCGTGGGCACAGTCTGCCTGGTTTCCGGGCCAAGAAATTACATGGCGTGTCTTTGTGACACCTGGTTGCTGTGCTTGGAGTGTATCTCAGTCGCAGTGTTTGTCTCTTTTGAAAAGACGAATAAACAACCTTGACCCGTTCACAAAATCCGTAAAGAAGAACTTGCCACGGAACATTGCATCGTGCAAGCGCGCGCGCCGAAATACCCTGATTTTGTCCACGATACAGACTTTGGCTGCTGGACTCCACAGAGCTCAATCGATCGCATCATCGATATAGTAGCTGCCGAGTATACCGGACCTGGTATTATCCGCTCTTCTCATCCGCTCTCCTCGCACCTTTCAACTACTTGTACATTGCATCTTTGTCTACTCACGACTTGTACATCTCCAACACGCAGGCAATCTCCCAGGCATCGTCTGAAAGCTCAAAAGAAGCTCTTGTTAAGCAGCACCTGTATCTGTACTCTGCCAGCCACCGCACACCATGTCCGGCTTCTTCAACCTCATTCTGCGCAGCGTCGCCCTGCTCTTCACAATCATCATCACCGGCCTCATCGGCAACGTCATTGCCCAGGACCACAACGCCTCGACCTCGGCCCGCGCCGCCGTAAACTTCACCATGTTCGTCACGGCGCTGTCGTGGGTCGCCTGCCTGTACGGCATGCTGGCCTCCGTCTTCGCCAGCCTCGGCATGCCCATTGTCCTCGCCGTGCTCGACGGCCTCGCTGCCCTCTTCGCCTTTATCAGCGCCATTGTCCTCGCTGCCCGCATCGGCAACACGGACTGCTCCCGCACGAGCAACCGCCCCGCCAACTGGATCGCCTACGGCTCCGGCAGCCCCGAGCACCGCTGCCGCGAGCTGCAGGCCAGCGACGCCTTTATGTGGTTCCTCTTTGCCACCCTCTGCGGCGGCCTCTTCTTCTCGCTCAAGGAGATGCGCAGCCCCATCGGTGCTGCCCGCTCGTCCCGCCCGGCCATGTCTCAGGTCTAGGTGCGATGCGGCGCGGCCCTCGGTGAGCCATCTGGCCAGCACGCCACGAAGAATACAACGATGCCACAAGGCGGTCTCAAATACTCGAATCTTGGTACAGATACCCAGATGTCTGTAAAGATGCGGCCCTTGGATCACAGAAATCTCCCAAACAGACTGGCAACTCTCGGCCCGTCCCTCTCGGATACGCTCTCCAGAAAAAAATTGTATAGAAGCTCTGCTGGCACCACTTTGTGGTGCAATCTTGACGCTTTTTTATCGCGGGAAGTGTGTGGAAATGTGGGTTTCTGTTTCTTGTAGCTTATAATGCACAATGCTCTAATTTCATGTCAATATACCAATCACATTGCTCTTGACAGAATCCGTGATCTTGAGTGACTCTGGAAATGTATAGTAAACTCGTAGCTCACGAGTCAAGTCTCTTGGCCATGATGTATAGCCTCTAAACAGTTGATGTGCCCCCAACGCCAAAGAAACAAATAGGGGCCGGCAAACGGCGACATGGCTCCCGTTCAAGGGGCCGAGCTGTGAGATGCAAACGCAATGCCTGAAAATATAAATCGCCGCCAAGACTATAATGATCGAGCAGCCTCTACCGCACCAACCACATTGAATGCCTTTTTATTGGTAAACTTGACCTCGACGTCGTGTGCCCAGTCCATGTATCTGGCCCAGCCTAGAAATCCACCAGTCAGCAAACCTCTCAATTCTTCACTGCATCTGCAGTGCAGCATCTCGCAGATGCCTTTGCATTACGTACTCCAGTAAGCGAATTTGCGGCCAAAGAACTTGCCCACCCACGGCACCAGCACCATGGTGAGGAGCATCTGCACCTGCTCCAAGCTGCGCTCCCACTCTGCCTGCGCGTCATCCTCGTCGTCCGAGTAAATTTCGTCCGTCGACACTGAGGGTAGCGAGTCCAGATCATCGTCCTTTTCCAGGAGAGACGTCTGCGAGACCATGAATAACGATTCGTCGGCGGCGGCCATATCGGCTTTGATTCGGTTCAAGAAACGGCGGAGGGCGTCGAAAGGGTTTAGCAAAGGTGCTCGCGTCGAGGAACAAGTTCACCCTTCTCGGGTAGCGTCGATTCGAATTCCGCGTCTGTAAATGTCTTCTTCCTGACTTTGCACCGTCACGAATGCGTCTGGGTCATGGAGAGTGGCGGGCTCCTATTGTCGGAGGAGGAGACGCATGGCTGAGCGGTTTGGTGTGGGAGTCTGGGGTAGCTTCCGAGTATGAGTTTATGATTGGTCGAGGCACGCAGCTGTGGAGTCTCTCAGACTCAACGGATCAACGCTGAGCAGCGAAGCAGCCAAGTCTGCACGAATCATATGGACTACAAATGTTGAAGTGACATATTTATACCGTGATATCATGCTTTTGAGTAGACTCCCTGACTGTACCATAACAGAAGATGATCCGGACGTAGTCCTGGGAGGCGCTCCACTGTCCACAGATCAGCCTACACGACGGCTGCCGTCATCCATTTGTCTGCATCAGTAAATGAGCCATTCCTGGAGGCACCAGTCAATCGATTGTCAAAAGTGAGGTATGGCCGCGCTCAGTGGCGTATTTTTCAGCATTCGGCTTGTAATCGGTGATTGGCATTATCATCCTTTTGCGGTCGTTCTTCAAGATCTACTTCTCACTAGAAGCCTACCCTGGAGCATTACATGTTAATCTAGCTGGGCGAATCGCCTTCAAGGCCTCCCTCAGCTCGTACATTGAGGGCTCGAATTGTTGTCAATCTTGTAAATATTCTCCCGTTAATTGTGAATGCTGGGGCGATACCTTCACTTACATCAAATTCACTTCGTGGTGCAGAAAGCAGATGACTGCGACCGTTCATGTTAGCATGTGAACAAGTCTCACTTGCATACTTCAATGTAATGTACAATCAGGGTCGAACACACGCCTCAAATCCTCAGAGTAAAGATCATAAAGCCGGTTACTCCAGTAGTAATGTGCCATAACTTTTTTCACCGTCCGTTTGCACATCACTTCGCTGCACAGCTCGTCCTTGGAGGCCCAACACGTGACCAGGGTAGCTTCATCCCCAGAGCTTTTCGCATATCAGGCAAACAAGAAACCAAATCCATTCATCCCGTCGTAAAAGTCCATTCAGGTTCCGCAAAAACAATCGACGAGCTGCCGACCGAGCCCCATCATCTCGTCGAACAAACCAGCCATGCCGTCGCCCTCATCGTCACGAGAGCGCCTCCGCTCGCGGTCGCGCTCAGCTGCTGCCTCTCCAAACCACCACCAGCCCAGCGCGCGCTCGCGCTCGCGATCCCGATCATGCAGCCGGTCGCGCTCACCGCCGCGCAACGGCGGACGCGACCGAGGCGACAGCCGCGGGCGCAGCCGAAGCTACAGCCGGAGCCGAAGTCGCAGCTGGAGCCGCAGCCGCAGCTACAGTCGCGGGCGCAGCTACAGCAGGAGCCCGAGCCGTCGCAGCGAGAGTCGCAGCTGGAGTCGCAGCCGCAGAGGCAGCGATGGGCCACTGGCAAAGAGTACAAAAGTATGTTTCTGCCCATGCGGGGATGTTAGGCACCCGAAGCCATGTGCTAACGCTGGGTTGCTGTAGATTGTCGTGGAGCGGTTGACAAAGACCATCAACGAGGACCACCTGTACGAAATCTTTGGCAAGTTTGGGCGCATCAAGGATCTCGACCTTCCCGTCAACCGGACGTGTAAGCTCTATTTTTTTGACTACATTCTTCCCCTCCAAGTGATGGATAGCAGCTGACGACGGAGACACCAGTCAACACAAACAGAGGCACGGCGTACATTCTGTATGACCACGAAGCCGACGCCGAGGCCGCCATTTCCAACATGCACGAGGCCCAGGTCGACGGCGCCACGATCCACGTCTCCATTGTGCTCCCCCGACGCAAGCTCTCCCCGCCGCCGCCGACCGCCCGACGAGGCGCCAACATTGACCCTCGCGTGCCGTTTACGGGTGGAGGGCGAGGTGGTGGTGGCGGCGGCGGCGGCGGCGGTCGACGTCGCAGGGGCGGGCCTCCAACATCTCCAGGTGGCGGTGGCGGTAGATTTGGGCCTCGCTCAGACGTCTATCGCCCCGGCGGCGGCTCTTCGCGTTCCCAGTCACCACCGCCTGCCCGGGGTGGAAGCAAATACAGGAGCCGCTCGCCGGCATCGTACTCGTCGCGGTCACCGCCGCCACGCAAGGGTAGCGGCGCTGGCTACAGCCGTCGGAGCCGCAGCATAGACAGTCGCGAGGATCGCGGCCGAGGCGGATACTGATGCGCAACGGGGAAGAAGAAGACACCCTAGGCAGCAGTAGGGCACAGTACGGGGAGCTTGGAGAATCATGTACAATGAAACAAGAAAACAAAGACAAAAATTGCTTTTGCTTGGGGAAGAATAGCAGGGAAATGGCACAAAATGACAAAGGCAAACTGATAAGGGACTGCTTTGGCGTTGGGGCAATTTGATCAAACCACTTTATGGTTGGCAGTTTCTTGAAATGGTTTTTGCAAATAGCAGAGCTCTCTTGTTTTAATATTCAAAGATGAAAAAATACCAAGATGTACTGCAAATTATGTCGAGCTTGATTACATGTTCTCGCAGAGCGTCGTGCCAAGCCCGCACGTCGCTACCGTTCAAGGTCATCTAATATCCCAAAGCCGAAGCAGGGTATGCCAAAGCCAAAGCAGGAGACCACAAAGCCAAAAGCAGGACCTTGCTCATTACCACATCAAACTAACAAACGCTACAAAAACTCCATGATTCTTTTCCGCCTCCATCCTTTTTCAAGCGAGAAAGGCCACCCCAACCGTCTACAACAACAGGCCGGCGCCCAGAGCACCCAGCGCCGCCGCCGCCACGGCCGCGTGGGCCGTCGGCGCCGGCACCGCCCCATTCTTGCTCGACTTGGACTTGCCGCCGTCCGTCGCCGTCGTCGTCGGCGACGCGCTCACGCTGCTGCTCGTGCTCGTCGGGCAGTCGGCCGTGCAGGGCAGCGCCGAGGCAAAGGGCTTGCTGGCGACGCTGACGGGAAACGCGGGCGGCTGCGTGGCGAGGCTGGCGTTGGGGGCGGCCGAGGGGGCGTCGGGGTTGAGGACGTCGGCGACGAGGTGCATGATGCCGTTGGCGATGAGGATGTCGGGCTGGACAATCTGCGCCGCGTTAACGTACTTGTTGTTGCCCTCTTGCCGGACCGTCAGCCCCAGACTGCTGCTGCTACTGCTGCTGCTGTTGTTGTTATTCCCAGCCAGTGTGGCGAGGACGCTCCCGTTGGCCAGGTCGGCCGAGGAGAGAATCTTGCCCGGCACCACGTGGTAGCCCATGACGCGGGCCAGCGCCGCCGTGGTGCCGAGCGCCTCGAGCGACCCGCCGACGAGCTCCATGGCGGCGTCGCGGGGCGCAAACACGGTCACGTTGGGGCGCGCGTCGACGTCCGGCATGAGCCCCGCGGCGTAGAGCCCCGCGAGAAACGACTGCGCCTGAAAGGCCTCGGTGGTGGCGCGCAGCGGCGCCGGCGGGATGAGCAGGTTGTCGACAATCTGGATGCGGCCGCCCTGGAAGGCAATGTCGCGCTCGAGAACGGTGCAGCGCGTGCCGAGGCTGCTGGTCAGGACGACGGCGTCGCCGGGCTGCTTGTTGAGGAGCACGTTTTGGCCGCCGGTGACGTTGGTAAAGTCGGACGCAATGAGGAGCGTCGACTCGAGGTAGGTCGGGCCGACGGCGAGGTCGGCAATGGTGAGGCTGCCCTTGATGATGTGGTACTGGAGAAAGGCGGTCGTCTTGGCCGCGTCTTCCGGGTCCCAGACGCCGTTGAGGGACGTGTAGGGAATGTTCTCAAAGGCCTTGTCCGAGGGAGCGCAGATCTAGGCGGGCCGGGTTAGCAGGCGGATGGCTGCGCTTCGATGTTTGAGCTTACTGTGACGCCGTCGGAGCTTGGAAGTTGCAAGAGGACATCAGAGTTGTTCTAGCCGTGTTAGCCATGAGCCAATTGATCTTCTTATGGGAAAGCAGCCGTACCTTGATCAAGCCGTAGAATGTGGTAAGGTTATGCTGTCGTTGCAGGACGGAGCCCAAGTCGTTGGCAGAGATGGCGAGCGCCGTCGCAGCAAACAAGGCCAACGGACAGGCAGCAAATCGAAGCATCATGTCAATTTCGTGGTGTTTGTGAATTCTCTCGTTGGATCGAGTGAGCTTCGTCGTCACAGAGAAAGACCTTGGCAGAATGTGCGCAA
Organism: Akanthomyces dipterigenus; assembly: GCA_030783385.1. NCBI lineage: Eukaryota > Fungi > Ascomycota > Sordariomycetes > Hypocreales > Cordycipitaceae > Akanthomyces > Akanthomyces dipterigenus. The sequence continues at coordinate 22,605 of JARJRE010000633.1, read as the reverse complement.
AGAATGTACGAAGCAAAAGGCGCGCAAGACAATTGTTGTCAATCACAAGGTGAGCAGGCCCGAGACTATGTAATCCGCGGGGAGCAAAGACCAGCGCAGCCCGTTGGTCGTGCGACGCTGCAATGTATCGCAACAGGAAGCACAAACGATTCACAAGAAACCGCCGCCGCCCGTCTGTCCGGTGTCGCCGCAACGCGCGGTGAGACCCAAGAGGCTATCTTATCCCTGTGCCTTTTGCAGTGTACCTGCGGAGAGGTTGAAGAGACAGCACAGCAGTAGATATTGTGCGCGGCAGAATCTCTCCTTTGGTCGGGTGCGTAGGCTTTGGGGACCGTGAGATGTCAGCCGCGTTGTGTCCTTGGGAAAGAAAAGCCACTCACGTCTCTATGTGCTAAACGACGTAGATGGGTGTTTCGTCACCCAGTTTTTCAAAACAACGAGATAACACAAGAAATTTACAAGGCGTTGACCGCAAATACGACGAGGTAGAATGCTTTTAGACGCGCAACGCGCTCCTTGTCCCTTGCAGCGAGCCTCCTGTCTAGCACAGGAGCGGGGGGCGGGCTCTCGTAATGCGTGTCTCATGGGCCAGTAAAATCTCACCGCCAGCGATTTTTGGTGTGCAGACAGTGCGGTTAGGCAGCCAAGACACTGGACAGCAGCCTCAAACGGGGGGAGGGGGAGGCTGGCAGCCGCCGCTAGCAAGTCGCAAATCCGAGACAAAGAAAAAAAAAAAGGTAGACAAGATCTACAAGATACGAGCCCAAAAACCCGCCCTGGCTGCTGCAGGGGCAGGCAGATACGGTCAGTGCCGTGCCCGTGCAGTAAAGACACGAAAAGGCACGAGGCAAAGGAGAAAAAGTGGCATCCGAAACCAGAACCGCGAGAAACTCCCCAAATTTTGTTTCAATAAAAGCAAATTATAGAGCAGGGACCTTGACGACGAACCCTGGCTCGAGACACGTTGGGTCATGTAAAACACTCTATATCGAAAAGTTTCTCGCGCGATGCACGGAGCCATGATGTTGAGATTCCGAACGTCCTATTTGGACTGATTGTGCTGCACAAAAAAAACGTGGTCCTTTTGCCGTCAATATCGCTATTCGTTCCCGAGACAAAAGGCTGGCAAGCTATCTACATTCACCATTGTTGCAATCGTCAGACCAAAAGCTCGGGTAGGGGAGATGATGGAGAGACACGGCTGCTTTTTGCCACGCCAACCAATACTATGTCTTTGAAAAAAAAAAAAAAGCTCACTGATAGTGACTATGCATTATCAAATTTGCTTCGTCCGCATGCTGCATTTCGTGCAGCCTTTTTATCCCAGAATGATGCACGCACACCATTACAGGTCTCCGAGCGGGGGTGCAGTAGCACGAAGCACTTAGTTCTATTGGGCACAAGGGCAAGGCACACAGTAAAAATAGACGAATGAATACGGGCAGGCGGGCGAGCTGGCATTGGTCCAGGATCTGGCCTTGGCTAGCAAAATTTGCGGATTCAAAGGAGCATTGTGCAAAGGAATTAGAAAGGAGTATGCTCATAGACAGACATGCAGCGGCTTTGGAGAGAAGACAAAGTGCAGTCAGTCGCGGCGTGGACGTTTCTGCGCACAGACAGGCAGCCTGTATTGGCGGCAGGCAGACGGCCATGAACAGCACCCGTCTAGCTATCCGTACAGAAGAAAAATAAAATAAAATCAATAAATAGGTAAAGGAATCAACCGACTACCCTTGCAGCTGAGCACAGAAAAGCACGCAATTCAACTCTCAAAAAAAGAGAGAAAAAAAGGAAGAGGCAAGAAAGACCTGCATGGTCATACATGTACAGCCAGACGCACGTTTTTGCACATCCATCTCGGTTGCGATACAGACACACCACCCACCTTATCTCTATTGGCCTCATCTCAATCCATGCTCCTGCTCAGTACCGGCAGCCCTCTTCCTCCTCTCGTCCCGTATCGGGACGTGCATGAAAGGGACGAGCCCCAACCCACCACCACCCAACAACGTCCGGATTGTCATCCGTATCATGCATTGTGCTACAATTTTTTACTGGTACTGGTACTGGTACACGCTTGTTCTACCCATATACTCCGTAGTCTTCCAGCTTCCTGAACCGGGCGACGATGTGTGTGCTTGAAACAAAACAAGGAAAAAAGAAATTTGTCCATATGTCGGATGCTACCAATAGCAGCCTTGCTTTGACACGGCGGGAACACCGAGACAGACCAGACAAGAGTAAAAGAGCTTCCACTGCAGCAGCCACCATGCGCCGACTGGTCAAGCATTTAAACAACCTAGCACGTTGTTGCCCTCTTGGGCCATCAGCGCAACAAATATTCCGGCATCTCCCCTCTCCTGGCCTATCATCTTGGCCTGATCAATTTTTTTCTCTTACTGGTAAATGCCTCAACAAAATAAAATACCGACTACGTGGTCGGCTTTTCTTCTTCTCTTCTTCTTAGCGTGCAGTGGCTGGGTGCTGCATTAGTGTGCCCGACCAGTTGCATATACGAACTCTTGAGCCTGATGTGCGCTGCATGTTGGCCCGGTTAGTGGACATGCCGCCTGCCTCTTATTTCCGTCGTTACATTTGGCAGTGCGCCAGTTAATTAAAGCTGGAGACGTGACAGCGCATCGACGAGGCTTGCCATGCCTGGCACGTTTACCAGAGGCCATCCTACATGATCTCGTTTGTTCAATCACTAGCGCAGTGTCAATTGGGCGCCGCGCTTATGCTGTTATCTTCGGGACAATATCAACGGCCCGATAGTCAAAGTCTGAAAAGCTGTAGTTCACCGGTTTCGCGATGGAGTGGCGCGGCGTCCACTTTGGCTCGGATACAGGCTTAACCATCGATTCGTTGATTACGATAGCTCGAGGTTCTAGTTACGAACCGCTCATTCGTGTAGGTAGATGAAACTCATATCTCTCTCCATAACAGTCGCATCTGCTTGCCGCAAGATCAAGCAATTGGAGATCCTGTGTGTTTCAGCAAACATTGATATGATATACGCTTGCCCTATACGAGCTGTCTGCACAGCTTTCTCGGTCACAAACCGACCGCAACAAGTCATGACACACTTGATCTTCGAATGATGCTGTGAGAAAAGCCTGCAAGACCGAGACCTTGTTGCAAGTTTGTCACCCTCGCCACTGGACCACTAGACTACTAGTATGGCCGCGATATGTCCACCCCGTCTGGTGCTGGGTCGGTCGTGTTCCGTAAACAATCTGCAGAATCTTGACCATGTCGCTCTCACATGTCGCTACCGGCGATTTTCTTCCTACCATTACAACGATTACAACGCCGCGGCCATCGGAGTTTGCGTCGTAGCGTGCGTGGCTAGTGGATCAAAATGGAAGCCGGCTAGAAAAAACTTTTGGCATCGCACAAGGTGCGCGATGGGGTCGCTTAGCACCGCCATGAGTAGCCGTCGCCGACAGATGACGGCTGGATATTAATCATGTTTTGCCTCGGGTTTCCACTGACGCCTTTCCCTTCTCGACATGGAAAAACATGCCGATTAAGACACTCCAGACACTGAGAGAGGTTTTCGCGGTTGGCCATGGACTAGTGCCTTGCAAGGTCATTCTGGGCCGGGACAACCAACAGCGGTCTCTGAAGTCACCGAGCAAAGCTTGACGGGGGCGTATTGTGAAGCGTGTACAGAGCACTGGCAGGCGATCAGCACAAACCAGCCGATCGTGCAGTTTGATTAATTTGCTCCACGCGATCTTGCTCAGAGTTCTATATGGAGCGCATCAGATATATCGCCGCGGCAGAGCCGGGAAGAAGAAATGAGTTTCCGCAAAGGTGTCATCGCTCTGGTCGCATTGACAAATTTCGCGCAATACCACGCATTGCTGGCGGCTGATGGTCGGAGCACCCAAGAAATTGCTGTGGCGCCTGGTGGCAGACGGCGGTCGACGTAGTTGCGATAAAAGTGTGAGCGGCGAGTCTATTTGCAACAGCGTTTCAGAGCGATGCAAGGTTTCCACATGTGTTAAATATCATCTGGGGCATTTCCAAATGCTTGGATGCGTGGCGCCAGAGTTTGGCGGAAGATGGGGCAGCGCCTTCATTGTCCTTGCCTTGTTTCAAGGAACCCAAATTAGCGAAGCGGGGACGGGCAGGAATCTCGTGGTGGACTTTGCCAAAAAGCTTCGTGTCAGTCTGACGACTGTTGTCCGTGCTGAGCTACCTTGATGCTAGCAAACGGGCCAAAGCTGCGGCGTTGGGCATCAGGATGATGGCTGGGGAAATTGTTTCGGAGGCATCGCTGGCTTCAGCCAGCGGTGAGTTGGTACTCTAGATAAGAAAGGGAGATGAGCCTGCCAAAGCAACGAAGAGGCATGCCGTCGTCTGATGTTAGCGCGATGCTGGCGACACAGTAAAGAGCAATGGCTGGGCCAGGGGCAAGGGGAGCAAAGAGGAGCAGAGGAGAGGAGGCCGAGGAGGGGAGGGTGTGGGTGTAAACAGCTCAGCGGTTCCTAAAAAGGCAAGAGCAGAGTTGGCCCTGACAAGCCACACCGAGCGCTAGAGCCTACTGGTAGAGGCACCAGCCACACCTCATGCCGCTATTCGAGCCCTGTCGAGTTGCTGCTTTTACCTTACCGACCACACCGAGCCGCGCCGGGCCTGGGCCATCACCGCAACGACATGAACCAGAGTCCCCGGTCCGGACAATTGATTAATTTAGCGCAGCGCTCTACCAGTAGTCTACTGCGGCCCACCGGCAGAGAGAAGGCCCTGGTCTGTCCGGCGCTATCATGCACGTCTTCAGCGGACCATGGTTTTCCGCTGAGCTGGAGGGGGCCCGTCCGGACTGTTGCCATTCTTCAGCCCTTGTTGATGCGGAAGGACTTGCCTGGGTTCTAGATCTGCTAGCTGGGCTGCCTATTTTTGGCCGAGATGTGTAGGATCATCAGTCAGTCAGTCATCGAAATCTCTAGCCTGTTAAAATAGTCCGGCGATTGTATAAGGATCGGCCTGCGAACCGATAGGGTGGTCGAGGAGGGATGGCCGGATGCACGAGTCGGATCTGTTGAAGGCGACGTAAGATTCTTTCCCTCTTTCCCTTGAAATGGAGTCAGAGTATCGCTGCTACCAGTCAAAGTCAAGGCCAGCGGGAGGCTCACTGCCGGCTCGCTTAACTTTAGATTAACACAGTAGACACGAGGTGCAGCTAGGCCTGTCCGCTTCAGCCGGGCACCGATAGTGCGTGATTGTGCTTGCAGCTCGCCAGGGTGCCGAAGGCGAAATGAAGAAGACCCATGCAGTCCGTCACTGTATTGATTGAGCTGCTATCTCGCTTGCAAGCTGGCACTCGCCTCCGTGGCAACTTGGCAAGATAGCAATCGCTCAGCCGTGGCGTCAAATTCATCATGCAGGTATGCGTTTGCTGCAGGCCCTCCTGGTCCTTCAGATCGATGACTGTCAAAGAGCGGTCCGTAATTTCGCATCTAATGGTACCCCGTCCCCGTCTAGCCGGGGTCAAGGCGCATGCGGTCTATTGATAGCCACTCGTGTCGAGGACAACAACAGAACGACTCTGCACGCTCAGAGCGCGCATTGCGGGCAAGGGGTTGGCAGTGGTTGACCATGGCTGAAGATCACAGCCCTGCATTGCACCAGGGCGCAATCATGTCACGGCGGCTTGTGCCAGTACTTAGAGAGAGGACGTGCATAACGGTATCGAGACCGATAGTAGATAGTGAGGGTGTTAGTTAGTGGGTGAGAGCGTGTTTAGTGGTCACAGCAACTGATGGCCACCTGTACCTGAGGTGTATAGTGCCCAGAGTCCGTCGGTCCATCCAGCCGCACGCCCGACCCGTCTCGGTGGTTCCACTGTAGCAGGACGTCCAGCATGTCCTGCTGGTATGTAGGCTGCAGGCAGCTGCCCTGGCATTATCCGTCCTGGCATGGCAAATGGCAATGGCAATGGCAAATGGCAGAAGGGTCCGGCTAGCCGCCCGTGTTCTAACTTCTCGAGGCCGAGAGCCCACAGCGTGGTACTACGTACAGGCCTCTGTGCCACACCCTGAGCCCTGAACCTGGCTTGGCTTCATCTTTTACGGGGCAGCACAGCGCCGGCGACGCCTACGCTGAATGGGTCATTGCTGCACGCTTCACTGGTCGTGAACAAGGGCTAAAAAAAAGATAAAAAAAAAAAAAAGAGGCAGATCCGGGCATCCCCGCCGCACCCACCACTGCCTGAACCACCCAGGCTTTGTTAGCACCAAAAGGCACCTGCCGCACCTGAAGTGCCCTGCTGAATCGAGCACCGCTACCTGCACAGCTTGCTAGCGCTGTCCACCCTGGCTCACTCTCGCCGCTCTCCTCTACACCTCTTTCACCTTCACCATCCCATCTCGTTCTTTTTCATTGCCATCCGCCCCAAGAGTCTTGTTTAGCATTGTACATACCCATCAGTGGAAAGCTATATTCATTGCTCTTGCACTCTTATACATTCATCGCCGCTCCAACCACGTCACAACTGCACGCCTTCGTCCTCGCGCTTTGCGCAAGCTTGCACGAGAGCTTCGCCATCACCGATCGCCTCTGCTCCTTGCGACTGCGATTGTCCTGCAGCGGCGACACTTGTCCCAATCTCACATTGCGCAGTTCCTTGCTCCCGCCTCTCTCACAACACACCATTCGCCATGGACCACCAACAACAGGATCGCTACGCCAGTAGCTACCACAGCCATAACGCCCAGCCCTCGGGCGACATGTCCTCCAACATCACACCCCCTCGCCCAGGAACGCCAAACACAGACGGCAGCCGCAATCAATTTGGCGAGATCCCCGAGCCCGTCGCCAACCAGCGACTCGCTACAGCCACCGGCACCAATCCCTTTGGCACCCCGGCTGTTTCGCGGCCTGCCTCGAGCTTTGGCTCGTCTAGCGCTGCCGGACCCCGATTCGAAGAGCGCACCCAACGCTTCTTTCACTCGCGCCGAGTGGCCAAGGGCGACGTTGAGAAGCCGTGGCTGCAGAAAAAGGACAAGAAGGAGAAATGGGTCACCATTATTCCCGTCATCGGCATCCTCATCGGTCTCGGCATCTCTGGCTTCCTAGTCTGGGATGGTCTCCGCAGCGTTGTCCACCACAAATACTGCCCACTCATGGACGAGAACTTTGACAATGGCTTTGACAGCAGCGTTTGGACCAAGGAGGTCCAGGTCGGTGGATTCGGGTACGTTGTTTCTGCTGTACCATGTCAACCCATGTATATGCTAACCGGCGCAGCAACGGCGAGTTTGAAATGACCACTGCTGGCGACGAAAATGTCTACGTCGACAATGGTAACCTCGTCATCAAGGCCACCCTCCAGGACGCCGACAAGATGGAAAAGACGACCACCATTGATCTCCAAAAGGACGGCACTTGCACCTCGACCAACTTTTACGACTGTGTCGCCGTCACCAACACGACTGCGGGCAACTCTAGCGTTGTGCCACCCGTCAAGTCTGGCCGCATCCACACTAAAAAGGGAGCCACGCTAAAGTACGGCCGCGTCGAGGTCACTGCCAAGCTTCCCCAGGGTGACTGGCTATGGCCTGCCATTTGGATGATGCCCGTCAAGGACACGTATGGACCCTGGCCAGCGTCGGGTGAAATCGACATCATGGAGTCGCGTGGCAACAACTGGACCTATGCGCAGGGCGGCAACAACATTGTCTCGTCGGCGCTGCATTGGGGTCCCGATCCTGCCAACGACGCCTGGTGGAAGACAAACAACAAGCACAAGATTCTGCGCGGCAACTTTGGCGACGAGTACAGCACGTTTGGCCTCGAGTGGTCGCAAAAGTACCTCTTCACCTACGTCAACACGCGCCTGATGCAGGTCCTCTACACCAACTTTAACAAGCCCATGTGGCAGCGTGGTGCCTTCCCCCAGACGAACAATAACGGCAGCCGCCTGGCAGATGTCTGGAGTCAGACTGGTCGCAAGAACACGCCCTTTGATCAGGAGTTTTATCTCATCATCAACCTCGCTGTCGGCGGTACCAACGGCTGGTTCGAGGACAACAAGTCGCTCAAGCCTTGGGTCAACGGATCGCCCAACGCCAAGAAGGACTTCTGGACTGCCCGCGAAGACTGGTACCCGACGTGGAAGCAGCCTCAGATGGAGATTAAGCGCGTGCTGATGCTGAAGCAGTGCGATGGCAACGAGGAGCTGTAAAGCTATTGCCCCAAATTTCTTTTCGTTTATGCACTTTTTTATATTCAACTACATAATCACGAGCAAGTCTTTTATTTCCTTATTTTTGTATCCTCATTAGACAATATGGTAGCATAGACACGAGTATGGGAGAGTCATTCTGGACTAGTGGGTTGGCATTCCTTGGGCTGGGGCTAGTTTGGGCGCAGGTATACAAGGTATTGCTGTTTGCATCACAGTCGTATATACGTATAGGTTTCTTTGGATAGGAGTTACAAATTGAAGCAAATTGAGAAACAGTGTCCCAGCCCCAGCCTTTACGCGCAGAGATGAATCATGTCAACGACTGGCGCCAGCTAAATTCACACCACGCATTCCCCAGCCATTAAGCTCCAGGAGTCGATGTCTCACCTGGGCGGCTTACCGAGACAATGCTACAGTGGGTGTAGCAGTAGAAGCGCGTAGCGGTGGCTTGTTACTCTTGCGGTCAAGGGAAAGATAACGACCTGCGGTTTACTTTACGACGTACGGATAGAGACGCACACAATATAATGACAGCGCAATGCAGGCCTCTGCTTTCTGGCAATCTCTGCCCCTCGTCATTGCGCCGGGTGCTTGTGCCCGCCACGGTCACCATGATCTCATGGTTTCGGCCAGACTGTTCCGCCACTGAACTGCCCAGGATTTGAAAAAAAAAAAAAAAAAAGAGTCTGCTGTCATGCAGTTTCCAAACAATGAATCAAAAGCACGGTGATTCAGGGTCGCAAAGGAAAAAGTCTAGAATATGCAGAATACCAGACGCCGTTGGCTATTTCGGAAGTGAGCGGCCGAGAGCGCTGGTGTGTGTTGTGTGCTTTGACAACTAGGCACCTAGGTAGGTACCTACCCACACACGAGCGAGCGCACAATGCCAAGGTAGCCACGTAGCGTAGCGGCCGCCCACGAACGTTTGAGCTAGCGCAGGGACTTGCCCGAGCTCAAGCGGTTTTTTTTTTCTCGTGTGTCTGAGCTTGGAGAGCATGAAAAGGTTATTTTTCGTCCTTGCTTGACTGCGTTTTGACTTTTCGCTGGGCTTTGTTTCCAAGTTCTTGTAGGGCTAGGGTGTGAGTGTGTGTGTGTGTGTTTTATGTCCCTTTAATCTGCCACGAGGCCGTTTTCCCCCCCCCCGCCTTTCCTAGCCTGAGCATGGCACGGATTCTGAGAGACAAGGCTTGCCATGTAAACGTCCGCGCGGCGGTAATACTCCTGGTTTTAGATGGCCTGCTATCGCGCTGGGCTTGCTACGATGGGGCACGAAAAACAACATCATGTTACGGGTTTTGCAGCATTGAACCCCCCTCGTTTGGAGACGTCCCTGGCTTCGACAGCCTTGGACTGCGGCGGCGGCGACGGCCCGTTTGCGTACATGGACATCCTGAATCCGAAATTGTGCTTTGCAAAAAAAAAAAAAAAAAAAGCACGGCGTAAATGCACCAGCGGTATCGGCTCGGATACTCTCCGCAGTCTAAAAGCTGAATTCCTGGTCTTACCCCGAGAGAGCCTTGGCTGTTGGCCCTGTCCAAGACACTGCAGGAGACGCTCAGGCGAGGCTGTGAAGCTGAGGAGCACGACATTGCTCGGCGTAGTACGATTCAGTCCCTTATCACAGCCGTCGGAAAAAAATTAATTTGGTGGTAATGAGGCTCTGCGGTTGACTACCGTATTTCTTTTGCTCGTCTTAAGTTGTTGTGTGCTGTGTCACCGCCTCACGAATTTTGCTCTTCGTATCTGGGACCATGGCAGCCACATGGCCTCCCATGGTTACGTCAACTGGCCCGAGCTCCTTTCCCTGTCATGGCAGGGTACAGGTGAGACCTCTTCACGATAACCAACCATGGCAGTCATTTATTATTATTATTTTCCGATTTGTTTAGGAAAAGAAAAGGCCCAGAGCGAGCGGCGCCAGATCCACACTGCTCGAGTCGTTGTGAAGGCGTACAGAGTTGGCGCAGGACACGATAGACGCCACAACGACCCAAGAGACCGGCTCGCGGGGCCATCTGCGCTCTTTGTTCTCTTTTCCTCTCTTCCTTCAAGATAAGAAGAGGTGGTGGTTTTCGTGCTGGTGATCCGTGCTAGACAATTATATGGCGGAGGCCTCGGACAATTACCTGAGGCACCCGGGATCAAGGGCCTAGGCCGGACGCCACCATCTGTCAACCTATAGAATACATCGATTGGGCCTCTATTACCAGTTCAAGTGGGATGGGGGACATGATTTTCAGCACATTAACCGCTCAGCCGCTCGCTGCCAAAGGAAAGAAGCCATGGCAAACAGAACCTACAAGGGGTTTGAATCGCGAGTGGACGGGTTCGGGTCCGGCTAGCTTTCCAACTACCACCTGCGCCGCGCCGTTCCCGAGATTGCGCTGCTTTTTTTTTTGATTGCCATGACGGCTGACCGTAGACTATCGAAATCTCCAGATGAGAGAGAGCCAGGGTTGTTGGACTTGTGGTCTCGGCACTCCTCTCCAACATGGGAGTAGTCCATCGACAAGGGCCCCCTTGCTAGGTGAGGTCCTTTTTTAGGCTGCAGCGATCCGCCCGACATGCCCCAGCTCGCCAGCACTATTTTTTTTTTCTCGCAGGGTGTTGAAAATCAGCTTGTCAAAAAGACAGCCGTTTCTTTGAAGTGAATTGATGCAAATGACTCAAGTGCCCCGTCGAAAGAGGCTTGCATTCTATCCAAGGCTGTCACAAGCGAGCTGCAAGCTGAAGCCCTTTGCATATTGGAACCCTGTTTTCCTCGTTCCAACGTGTTGATTTTCGGTTTCCACTCTCTTGGATTCCAGACTGGGCAATCCAAGTCTTCCTTTCAGCTTCGAAGCCCGGGCTCAAAAAGGATCTGCCCAAAGCAGGCATGCGACCCCGGCCGGGCCAGCGTCTTCCCGGCGCCTGGCTCAACAGGGGGCCGTTATCTTTTGTTTTTCTTGTTCCTTCTTCAGATGGGAGGCCGTCAAGCCAACTTGATGTGTACCCCCCTACGGAGCACACGTATGCAGTCCAGGATTGTCTTGGGTAGGGGAAGCTCCGTACCGAGACTACAATAATCTCATCTTTTAAACTTTCCATATGTATTCGCTAATCGCGCATCGCACAAAGAGCCTCGACATAAAAACGGGCATCGAGGATTCGAAAAATGGAATGCGCTGGAACTTTCGGATGGCACGGGATGATGCTATATGTCAATCGTCATTATCAATATCAATATGTCTGATGGTGCATTATACGTGCACACGCATTCCTTCATACGCATACGACCTTGATACTGCCTCAGCCGTTCAATCACCGCCAGATGTCGTTCAGCTGCCGTACGGGTGGCTTGAGACATGGCGCCCGCCACGCCTCGCCAGCACAACTACTACGTACCTTGTCCAAATCGGATGCAGAAGCTTCCGCCACCCGGTCAAAAGGTCCCCTGTCAAGATGGGTGCGCCTTCTTCTGTACTGTCCACCAGTTCCCAGCCTCTGTTTTTTGTCAAAGTAAATGAAACCCCCGTCGGTGGCTTGCTCAACGCTCCAGCCCGCCGCCATGCTGTGAGGTAAATAAAACGACCTTCTTATTGCTGCCGCAGTGAGGAGAAAACAGAAGCTCGGCGCATGTGAGCTGAAAATGGGGGCAGAACGGAACGAAGCACCTGACAGTGTGCATCTACGCTTCTGAGCATTAATCTTGGCGATATTCATAAGATCGACCTGACAAGAGGTTGCTTCCGCTCATCAGAGGCCCGGCTCCGCGGGGCTGCTGACGGCTGTGGGTGTGCGGCGATCCGGCATGATCCAGGCTATGGAAGGAAAAAAAAAGGAAACCCCGGCGTTGAAAGCACTGGGAAAGTGATCGTCAGAATTTAGCAGCACCAACAACAATGCCGGCGCGGGCCACGGTTGAGATCAGAGTAGAACAAAATTCGGGTTGCCTTCCACCACCCTTCTGGTGCAGCAACTGCAACAACGCCATGCAATAACGGCAGGATACAATAGATGGATTTTGGCTGGTTACATTTGCCACCCGCCACGGGCACTGCCTGCTTATGGACGCAGTGCGAGCAGATGGCGTGGTTTTGCCGGATGCGCATGCTATCAATTTACTTTTTCATCTATACCTACCTTTGCGATGTGGCAACACAAAGTCGCCGAGGACGCCCGCTGCAAGGCTACACTGTTTGGTATTCTTGGACTTGTCGTGGCTGGATTGCTGCAAGCCGCAAGCCCTAGATCCTTGGCCGCTGGCCGCTGGCCTCTGGCCGCTGGTTACCTAGTGGCGGACCCGTGCAGGGTAACGAACGGCGAGGGGGAAAAGCGAAGCTATCGAGACAGGAGCTGCGCCATTTACCGTCTAGACTGCCAACGGCCTGCCTGTTGCCCTATGGGCCTGACTAGTTGGACCCTTTCTCGAAAGCCGTACATACCAGGCTAGTGAAGGCTGCGCTGGCGTTTTCGGGCTTGTCAGGCGTTGAGCGTGTGCGTGTGTGGCTGTACTGGTTCTGGTAGTCTGGTAGACGCCTGCTTGTATCTACGAATCTATCTCGTAAAGGTGCAATGCGAGACATGCATAGGCTCGCAAGGGCGTTATCAAGCCTCTGACAGCTGCGGTCGAGATGCCATCGGTTCCAGCTGGGCATGCATGGCTCCCCTGCAAGCTGAAAGGCTATGGCTGGCTGCTGCACATTGCAGGCTGGCCACGGGGCTGTCTCTGTTTGCCTGGAACCGCTTTCAGCATGTACGCGGTCGCAATACCAAAAAGGTCCAGAATCGGATATGTAGATGGCAGAACAGGGCGGCGTGCATGAAACGGCTGTGCTGATTATGCCAGCTCCCATGTCCATCGTGCCGCGGATCGTGGTCCAACCCCCATGAAAACGAACACGGTAAGCACCGTCTGCGATGCAATACCTACTGGTAGAATATGGGTTTGGGCATCAGCGGAAAGGGTTGGCCCTAGCTTGGACTGTTGTCGAGATGACGGCACGTGGCAGTGAGCACGTCAACGGCCGGCCGCCCCGCGGACGCCAGACGGCTGGAAATGTTCAAAGTAGATTAATGATGCCTTTGGTAACACGGGACAAGATGTCTCTGGCTGGCAAGTCGAAGAAGCATAGCGGCCCAATGGCGCAAGACCATTGATGCTAGCTCAATCCCGGCGTGGCATGGGTGGTGCGAGAAGCTAGCATCGTGACGACGGTGAACTGACCACCTGGGTACTGGACAACTGGCAGAGTGTCGAGGAGATGGCGGGCCATGTCATGAGAATGAAAATGCCGCCGCTTTTAGGCCCGATGAATGTCGCCAGGTGAGGGTCCATTCACCAGCCACAGCCACAGGTACAGGCACAACTAAGGTATTTCCCAGCAGGGTGGTCGACTGGGGCCTCGGTGGGCAGCGGGAGAACGAACCGGCGGCGCCACCAACTGGTAGCTCATTGAGCTAGCTAACGTAGCTGCTCCGTACGGTGATTTGATTTTCGGACTGCCTATCTGGGTCACAGGGCTTTAGAAGGTGTATTAGTCTGGCAAACGGCTCGCCGCTGAGTGCCGTGAAGGAATTTCGGCAAATGACTGGCAGGGTGCTGTGGCAGACGCTCAGCAAAAAGATAGAGGTACTTAGTGGTGGTCAGGCGGTATGCCGTCCGTGTTGAGCAGTCATTGCGGCAAGCGCTCACCTTCCTTGACAGCGCTGCGCTGTGCGTCGCGCCGCGGTGGAGCGGAGCGGGTTTCAGCATTGCGTCGCTGTGAGCCAATGCACGACCGGCTTGGAGCACGGGCGGCTACCACTACGGGTTCCCAGGCAGCAGGGCGATTCGCCCGCATAGCAGGACTTGATTATCAGGGTCAGGGACAGGGCTTGTTGGGCGATAGAAACACAGCATTTTTCGGTGGAAAAGAGCGAGCTGGCAGACAATGTGCAATCTTGCGGTACGGGGACGCTCCAGGCGGAGCGAGGTCCGGCAGTGATGCATCAAGGTCCGGCTTGTTCAGTGGCCGCCAGCTGGTTACGATTGATGGGACAGCGACAGCAACAGCAGGAAGCTGCACTGCCTTATTACAGATACGAGCAACCAATTCAGGGGAACCTTTCAGCGCCACAAGGCTTGGGGAACGGATCTCCTAACGTTAGCGCGTTGCTGGCGAGCTAGCGAGAGGTGGACTGGCTGGCAGCAAGTGCACTAACATCTACGGATACAGGCCATTACTATTCACTAAATTTTTTGTCCAGCAGCGGCGGGACGGAAAAAAGAAGAAAACGTGGGTGCTTGACGCTAAACATTTAGCGGGCCCGACCTGAAGCACAGGCTGGTACAATGACTGCCATCCCCAGGCAGTGCGAACAATGCGGCAGCGATTACCAGCCAACGTTTCGGAAGTCAATTCAGTTGCCAGGCACCGCCCAGATGTCCAAGTGCACTCAGAAACCGCCATTGTTCGCCGCCAAGCCCCAGCCAACAGCCAAATATCCTGGCATCAGAGCATGGAATGGCGTTTGCTTTCAAAAATAATCCCACTGACAGAGTTCACCACAGAAAAGAAAAAAATGTGGTTGCCTCGTATTGTCCTCGTTCTATTAGCTCGCACAATGCAGGTTGATGCACCTAGCCCACCTTGGAGGGGTGGCTGCTGCAGGCGGATACGTGCGAGCTGTTAGAGGCCGCCACAGAAGAGACGTGCCTGCTGTTTGCTGGACTGTCGAGCTGAGCAGTGGCCGGAGAACCTTGCCGTGCGGCGGCTTGGCACACAATGCGCCAGCACAGGACGGGGGCGGGCGGTGTTTGCAGCTTGTGCACACTTTCCTTCCTGCTACTGGTAAAAAGGGTCCCAGCCCAAAAAAAAAAAAAAAGCCCAAAAGCCCGCCCCTACCGGTGTGGCTTTACTTCGGCCACGCCTCCCTACCCACCAACCATCAGCTCCACTCCCGCTCCATTGTCTTAGTGCCTTTGTGCTGCTGCATCCTCCTCGCCATGCTGAGTCTGACTATCCTACCGCACAATGCGTAGGGGGACAAGGTACAAGCTTCAGCGGAAAAAAAGAGAAGAAAATACAGAGAGAGAAAAAATAGATCGAGGCCGATGGAGAGCCCAAAGATCGGGACCGCCTAGCTCTGCGCTCTCCTGCTACGCGAGTCCACTTTGGCTCTGTCGTCCTGCTGCCCACCCGTATTAGCCTGGGTCCTGTCAACACGCCTGCATCCTCGTCACTCTTTTATTAACCTATCTGCTCTCCTCGGCGCCAACCCATCCGCCTCAACATTCTTTCTCTTCCTTTCCCAAGCACCGTCTTCCTCTCCCTATCTAATTCACAGCTCCTTTCGCTCCTCACTTCCCAGCTCTCCCTTTCGAGCTCTTCTAGCGTCCCTCCTCCATCTTCCCATGTCTTACTAGCAGCACGCCGCAGCAGAGCGCCAAAACCGTATACTCTTCGGGCGTATTGCGTCCCTCCGGCTTGACGACCGCGATCTCGCCAAAGCAACCAAACGAGACCCTCTCAATCGCATTCCTACACATCAGTCCGTCGCAATGGGCATCGGAAGCTACTTCAAGGCCGGCAAGGCCAGCCAGGCTTCTGCGCCGCCACCACCGCCGCCGCCGCCGCCCGCCGCCTCTTCACGACCCGAGAGACCGGAGCGAGTCCAGAGCATGGCCATTTTCGAAAAACCATCCAATGCCAACGACATGGAGCTTCAAGCCCCTACGCCTCGCTACAGCTCGCGGCCCGGCTCTACTCGCTCCGGCCACTCGACGCCCTCCAACCAGAGCTCCTACATGCTCGACGAGATCAAGCACGAGGTCATGGTCAACTATCTCTACCAGCAGCAGTGCTCCCAGCTCTGGGTCAGTGACGGCTCCGGCGAAATCGAGGGTGTGCTCTTGCGTAAGGCGCGAGGACACTACATGGCCTGCCCTCCCCAGCTTGTGCACTCCCCGTTTGCCCAAGCCTGCTGCGCTCTTAATGTCCAGGTAAGCCGATTTATGCAAAGCCCAGCTCTTCTGCTTTTTTGCGCTGGTTTCTGACTCGAATATAGTGCGCCATGACGGTCAACTCACGTGTCATCAAGACGTTTCTACAATGGTCCCCCGACGCCGTGGATGTGCCCCTCATGAATGGTCTCCGCGTTCAGATCCTCCCCACAGTTGAGGATCTGCCTCGCGCTCGCAAATACCAGTTTGCTGCCTTTGTCGCCTCTGAAGGACTCCTGGTTGTTTGGGACGACGATGCTCTGCATCTCGTTCAGCGCGCCAGGGCCATCGAGTCGGAGCTCATGGAGCTTGTGTGGAAAGCCGGCAACAGCGACGAGGAGGAGGACGAGAAGCGCGCTGGCGCCGTGGCCGAAGCTGAGATTGACGAGGAAAGCGGCGAAATCAAGCCGGAGAACCGACCGGTTCACCTGCAAAACACTGTTCTCGTCTCGCTGACCCTCATTCTCGTCATTGTCTCGCTTGGCGCCGCCTGGCGACAACTCGCCATTGAGGTGTCTGTTGACGGCTCGTACATGCGTCTCGCTCTCGTCGCTCTCATGCCCCTCCAGATCTTCTTCACCCTCTTCTTCGCCCAGGTCATTGTCGGTTGCTTGGCCCAAATCTTCGGTCCTATCCGCCAGCTCACCATCAACTCCAAGTTCTACTCGGCTCGCCCTCCTCCTCGCTTGACTACATCGGTCTTGCCCCATGTCACCATTCAGTGCCCCGTCTACAAGGAGGGTCTGCAGGGTGTCATTATGCCCACTGTCAAGTCCATCAAGCAGGCCATGTCCACTTATGAACTTCAGGGTGGCTCAGCCAACATGTTCATCAACGATGACGGTCTACAGCTCCTCCCCGAGGAAGACCGCCGCGCTCGCATTGACTTTTATGCCGACAACAGCATTGGTTGGGTCGCACGCCCCAAGCACGGCGAGGATGGCTTCGTTCGCAAGGGAAAGTTCAAGAAAGCCTCCAACATGAACTATGCTCTCATGGTCTCCTGCAAGGTCGAGGAGAAGCTTTTGCTTGTCAACCGCACCCCCGACTGGAGTCAACACGACGAGGCCCTTGCTTATGAGCAGGCTCTCAAGGAGGTTCTTGAGGAAAACGGCCGCGCCTGGGCTGATGGCAACGTCCGCGTTGGTGACTACATTCTGCTAATTGACTCTGATACCCGTGTCCCCGCTGATTGCTTCCTCGACGCCGTCTCTGAGATGGAGCAAGGTCCTGACGTTGGCATCATGCAGTTCTCCTCTGGTGTCATGCAGGTTGTCCACACGTACTTTGAGAATGGCATCACCTTCTTTACCAACCTCATTTACTCTGCCATCCGTTACACCGTCTCCAATGGTGACGTCGCCCCCTTTGTCGGTCACAACGCCTTCCTCCGCTGGTCTGCCATTCAGCAGGTTTCCTACCAGGATGAAGATGGATACGACAAGTTCTGGTCCGAGAGCCACGTGTCGGAAGATTTCGACATGTCTCTGCGTCTGCAGTGCAATGGCTACATTATCCGTCTCGCCGCCTGGGCTGGCGAAGGCTTCAAGGAAGGTGTCTCGCTGACCGTCTACGATGAGCTTGCTCGCTGGGAGAAGTATGCCTACGGCTGCAACGAGCTGCTCTTCCATCCTATTCGCACATGGCTCTGGCGCGGTCCTTTTACTCCTCTTTTCCGCACTTTCCTATTCTCCAACATCCGCTTTACCTCCAAGATTACCGTCATCTCCTACATTGGCACCTACTACGCCATTGGCGCTGCATGGATCATGACGACTGTCAACTACTTCCTCATGGGCTGGTTCAATGGATACCTCGACAAGTACTATGTCGACTCGTGGCAAGTCTGGTTTGCCATCATCATCGTCTTCAACGGTCTCGGTAACGTGTCGCTCGCCATTATGCGCTATCGTATCGGCGAGCGTAGTCTGCTGTACGCCATCTACGAGAACTTCAAGTGGACGCTCATGCTCGCCATCTTCCTCGGTGGCCTGTCGCTTCACGTCAGCCAGGCGCTCCTTGCACACATGTTTGAGATTGACATGACCTGGGGCTCTACCTCCAAGGAAGCCGAGTTCTCGAACTTTTTTATCGAGGTGCCCAAAGTGCTCAAGAGTTTCAAGTTTTCCATCATCTTTGCGCTCATCGCCATTGTCGGCATGATTATTCTGGCTGTGGCGCCGTTTGTGCCCCACGACTGGCGCATCACGGACTTTGTCGCCATCTTGCCCATGTCAACTGTCGCGGCCAGTCACTTTCTGCTGCCGTTTGCCCTGAACCCGGCTCTCATGACCTTCTCTTGGTAATCAGTCCTGCCACGAACAGTTCATGGAGCATTGCAAGGGTGTCCGCCGCCTCTACGCTACTTTTCCGCCTCTGTTGTGCCTCGCCACATGCACATACACATATCTTTTTGCCTTTGCCATGTTGCAGCGACATTCTCGAAACAGATGATCTGCCCCAAAAAGGCGATTGCACATACTCATACAAAAGAACTGCACATATCGCTGCATAAAGAAAGGAACCCACACACTTTTAGACGGATATCTTCTTGGAGTTTACTGGCGTCTAGGCTCGGGATGAGCCTCATTGTTTCATTTTTATAATTACCTGTTTACTGATCCCAAAGTCACTGGACACTGCCACTGTTTTGGTCACATATATTCTCGACATGCATCATGATGCTACTATGCATAGTCTTGAGATTTCCCTCCTTTTACCATGATTCTAGAGGAATACAGCGTCTATTTGAGTAGATGTCTTACCTGTCTTGTGCTCTTTGCTGCAATCTAGATGCCCATACTATGCAGACCTACGTTAATATCTAGTACTATTATTACTACTAACATGAAAATATAGAAAGAAAAAACATGATGCCGAGTCTCCATCACCTTGCACAAGTGACTTGGCAATAGAGTGGCCTGCAATGTTTGATGACGGGGCAGGCAGACGGGTCTGCTGATGGCTAGGTATCCTACTATTGTCTACCCACGATTTAGACCAAGAGGCCATGACTCCACCAGCTGCCGTCGACACATTGCACATGTGCCACGAGCGCCGCAAGGCCCGGCACCAGCACTTGTCGTTTTGCGCAAGACGGCTAAAACCACAGGGGCGACGCAAGGGCAAGCCACCTACCTACCCACGGGGGTGACAAAACTGTTCGCCGGGGGTACAGACTTACCCACCAAAAAGCGGCGAACAGTTATGTCACCCGCGTGCTACCTACCTGCGCAGCGTCTCGACTCCCGATGTTCCGTCTCGCGTCTTGGCCACAACTGACGACCAAACTGCTACCTGCTCGGCCAAGAAGATGCATCGATCCCCAGTTGTGCCTACGACGAAATGAGAAACATAAAAGGCCATCTCGAAAGGGAGGGTATCATGAGATGGATGGTGCTGTAGGCAGCAGGGCAAAAAAAAACGGGCAGAAGCATGTGGCAAGCCAGGCGGCCAAGGGAAGGAGGGGTTGCACTGCGTTACTATCAAAAGGCCGGCGGACCGAGGACGACGGACTCGGTCATGTCCAACGATCAGTTGCTGGACAACAAGACAGGTACATAGGCGGCGAATGGCTTTCCGCGGAGACGCAGTCGCATGCTGTGGACGCGAACGAGACGGAGGTAACTTGGTTTGTGCACTGCGGGAATTTTGCGAGGCTTGCATTAGCGCAGAAGATGCATCATTACTCCTTTACGCTATTGCCTGCGCATGCCAAGGCCATGCCCTGCTAATGAGCTCTTTGCAGGTTCATTTGCTTCAAAGCTGCTTAATCAATCAAATGCAGTTCCTTTTCAATTTGTATTGTTTGCTGTCGTCATTATGAACTGATTGCCGCGTTTAGGTTAGAGAAGGCGTCCCGTAAGCAGCTCGATGTAGATGATGGTAGCTGCAACTGCCGACGCCAGGCTCCGATGCTATGCGGGAGATGTACCCTTTTCCCGGACGATTGTCCTATAAATGGAATAGTTGACTCCGCTTTCAACTGTTTGAGAGGGCCATACCTAGATTTGATGCCAGTGCAGATTGGTGTGAGGAGAAGAGCAGGTGCGTAGGCGCAGTGGGCGCAGACGCAGGGTTGGCCGCGTCTGGCCAGCCTCGGCTGAAGCGAGGGGGCTCGCATTGGGGATGGGCCACAATTCCGTCGGCCTGCTGCTTCTTCGTGTCGGGGCTCCATGAGGGATACCACTGTAGCAGGGGTACGATGGGCAGTGCATGCGGAGCGAAGGGTCCTTCGTATTTCGCAGTGGCACTGAGTTGTCAAATTTGGACAGCGAGGGCAAGTGAAGGCGGGCGGTGTTCGGGGCCAAGTGAAGCGGAAAGGATATGTGACAGCCCTAGCGGGTCAAAGATGGACACACTCAGTCAAACAATGCAACAATGATGCATTTGCGGCTAGCAAGCATGGATGAACACCTGTGAGTTAGGATGAAAACTGCTCATACCGTCTCTTCTACTGGGCAGTCTCCGCGCTTAGGTGGCGCTTCTCAGCAAATTAGGACGGAAGTTTACCGAGCCTGCAGCAGGCTGGGCTCAGCATATTTGGCTTGAAATTGCTCACGGCAGTTTTTTAGCTCCGTCCCAGGCAGGCTGTTCGCTGTGTCGCTCGATCAGGCTGGCTGAATGAATGCCGATTGGCGCAACGCGGGAAGCCGAGTGGTGTAGGCAAACTTTGGCCATGATGGCGCAGTGGAGCGGCAGTCGGCCTCGACCCGTCCGCCTCGAATTTCTCAGCTGCCGCGTCTTGATGAGCATATTGCTGCAGGCCGCAGCCCGGCTGCTTACATGTGCCATGGCTGCGGTTGGCAGACTAGTGGCTCTCAGTGATTGTGAATTCTACCATGTGTGGACAGCCTTTTTTGGTTGGTAAATTGCCGTCTCGTTTAGTGTTGCGAGACAGCCACGCGAGGCACGGACCCGTAAGTGCAACACAGTCTGCTCACGAAGATGGGCTAGACTTGTCTTGTCGTGGGCGAGTTCTCCATGACGGGAACCATTCCTCACGGCCTAACCGTCCGCTCTAGCCTGCGAGAACGGCAGATGACTGAACATGGTTGTGGCGCGATCGAAGCAAGCCCCAGGTGACAGTCGCAAATTGTGAGGTGCGGCGGTAACTATCCGAGTCAAGTCCTCTTCTGGAGGTCGTATTGGTGGCGTGAGTAGGGCCGACTTGACAATAGGAGCAGGAGACCCACGACGTGACATTGCATCTGTGTGATGGTGAGCGAATTCGTCAGATTGCTGGCAAGGATCTTGGAAAACCAAATATGCAAGCCTGGGCTGCGATCGGAGGGCTTAGTCGAAAGCCAGGACGCTGTATGGGAAGCGGCAGCCGATCCAATGGGCATCGGTGCCGTGAGAAAGCTACAAATGGGCAGAGGAATAGCCTTGCAGTCAGCATGGGTCATCGGAAGCCGGTCTTTGCAGTCTTGCCGGTCAACGTTGGCACTGTACGTAGTCCTCGTGCGATAGGGTGGCCTTGCAGCCGTTGCTAGCTAGATAGAGCGAGGCGTGGAGCGAGTTGAGAGAGCGTAAGACCTGACAGGGTAGGATTAGCGGATTGCGTATCGACATGTGATTTCGTGACAGATGCGGTAATTCCAGGCTACCTGCAGAGATGCTGGGCACTGGCAACTGGCTGGGGAGGCTGGCAAGTGGCGTTTGCGATTGTCGACAATTGCTTCTGCAGCGGAGTTGACATGAACACCGCCTTGAGCGGTCAAGGAAAGTTCAACAGAACAGAGGCCGTTTTCACGAGGAATATTACGCACTGTTGATGGTAAAGGCACCGGGAAAGCAAAAGAATGTGACGTTTGGGATAGCTAGCTACGGCGGCCAGCGCCAGGGTGATGAAGAGGGAAACGCGGATAATGGTTACGGCTGGCTAATTGTGGTCGTTACGGCGGTTGGCGGATGCAGAGGGACTGGGGCTAGCAGATTAGGCTGAATATGCAGCTTTCAGGCTGCAAAGGCTTCTAACTGTTGCAAGTAAGCAACTGTTAGTAACTATGAAATTTGAACTATGCCTGTGTGTTGAAGCAGATGCAGTCGTGCGAAATCTACTTTTATAGTGAGTCTGCATTGTAGCGGATTGAAGTACGCAGTAGGAGCCCACGAGTATTGGCTCACGGCTTTAACTAGGTAGCGCCATCCCACTGGGATGGAAGCCAATAGAGAGAGCTGTTACCGACTACCTCTCAACGAATCTCGAGTCATAACTGCCGCTGATCAAATCAACATAGACTGTTGCCCTTGGTGGCCGATGCACCGTGATGAAATCTTGATGGCCGCGAAGTAGGTAGTAAGATAATGTCACGCAGAGTAGTTATCATATATGTGAAGAGCGTTGATTGAAGAGAAAAACTAACTATCGGCAAGAAGGACTACTAGGGCCACCCTTATAGGGTGCCTCCCATAAAGAGTAGAAAAATATATACTAAATAAT